>JAMPIV010002598.1:0-60000 GCA_024509875.1 Oreohelix idahoensis | reverse complement strand
GTCCTAGAGGATTACCTTAAGTATTTGTGGTACCCTTCTTGTCCACAATTCTATAGAAAGTGACCCGCTTACCAAACAAAGGACATTCTATCATATTTTCTGACCCACCACAGGTCAAGGTCAGAATAGATTGATATCAGCCATATGTAATTATTCCTATCAACGCCAGCAATCTGGTTCTTATTTTATTAAAACTTTTGGATTCGTATAAACAAGTCCTCGAGAAAAATATGGAAAACCCGATTAAGTTGTTTGTGTATTGAATTAGGTCAGAACTAGATGACATTACAACATGCTCCGTTTATTTGAGGTTGAGGTCCTCAAATAGGATGTGACAATTTAATTTCCTGCAGATTTACAATACTTGGACTGGATAAGAATTGAAATGAAAATAAAACGCAAACGTTGCATGGAGGAGGAATAACAAAGCAGTCATAATTAAAAGAATACTGAGCAACAGACATAAGGTTAGGTCTTCAGATATACGAGTCATGCATTTCCTTTTTTTGGCTTCTGACGCAGCGTGGAGCCACCAATACAGTTGGTCCCCTTTAAATAAGCCTGCATCAAATTACATGCTATTGCAGAAGTGGTTTCTGAAGCGATTTGTTTTACATGGTGAAAGTGTCAGCCTCATGTACAACCTCACATAAATCCCCTTTTACGACATGCCTGGGAGGTGAGTAACCTAGAATAGGCACTTAGATAAGTGAGATGGATATCCGTGGAAGTCATTACAAGAAATAAGCAAGATAAATTGATAATAATTATGATAATGAGAAAGATGAAATGTTTTAACATTATTTACACAATCCTGGTCCAGTTATTGCCAGATGAAATGTTTGAGTAACATTAACATGATTCTGATCTGATTATTGCCAAAAAAAAATTTTCCAACAACATTAACACAATCATGTTCCAACTTTAGCTAGATGTGACAACAACATTAACACAATCATATTCCATCTATAGCTAGATGTGTCAACACTATTAACACAATCATGTTCCAGCTATAACTAGATGTGTCAGTATTAACACAATCATGTTCCAGCTATAGCTAGATGTGTCAATATTAACACAATGATGTCCCAACTATAGCCAGATGTGTCAATATTAACACAATTACGTTCCAGCTTTGGCTAGATGTGTCAAAATTAACACAATCATGTTCCAACTATAGCTAAATGTAACAATAAAATTAACACAATCCTGTTCTAATTATAGCTAGATGTGACAACATTATTAACACAATCATGTTCCAACTATAGGTAGTTGTGTCACCAATGTTAACATAAGCATGTTCCAACTATAGCCAGATGAGTCAAACACGTTAACATGATTATTTTCCAACTATAGTTAGATGTGTCAACATTAACACATCATGTTTCAACTATAGCTATGTCGTGGAATATTCTAATCCACATATATAAATTATCAGGTAAATATAAAGCCTAACAAATACATTTAATAAAGAAAAGAGAAATGGTAAAAGAACAGTGCTGTCACAATGACTGTACTCGAAATCCCCTTGTTTTCTACTTCGTCGGCAAATTGTAACGCTTTCACGTTGATAGTAAAAGCCTACTGTGTCGCTGCACGCTTTCTTCAATGAAACGTGTACTGTATTTCTTGGAAAAACCTTGAGATACGCAAGCTGATCAATGACCTAAATTTAATATTTCATTCATTCCATACACGGCGTAACTAAAAGACAGATAAAGCAGGAGAGAGAGAGAGGGGCGACTGAAGGCAGGAAGCATGCAATACTAAACACGCGTCGCGCGATATACAATTGCTGCCATCACGCGTGTAAGGCCACTAGCAATAACTTTTTTTCATATAGTCAGTGAAAAAGAAACACTACTACTACAAGAATCAGGTTTAAAAATATGAAAACTGTTTATTAGGAAATATGAAATTCTACTGATTTACATCTAAGCTCCTGACTTTAGTATGACATAACAGTGGAAAAGGCAGGACAGGTGGCGGTTCTAAACAACGAAAAGGAATAAAGAACAAATATACGACTATCTTTGGAAAACACATATTTTGAACGCAGCCACTTAGCTCTTTTAAATTTGTATATTTGGGTTCCTTAGGGTTTGCTGACAAAAAATATGTAAAACGTTACGCAAATAGTCTAGGAATTACCAAGTTATGGCCAAAATAAAATAGTGGGGGTGCCTGACAGCATGAAATCATTTCTGCCCATAAAATTTTTTTTATAACGTGTTTGAAAAAAACATTACGTTACAGAAATAGCCTACCATGTTAACTCGTATTTGATTGGAGCGCAACAAATATAAGACTAAACACGATTGGTCAGGCTATAAATACTATCTTGTGTTGTCAGGGGAAACGTGAAAAGGAGTATTTTTTTTTGAAAAGATGTGTAGACATGGTTTGATTGGGTAGAGCTGCGAATATACTCAATTCAGAGCGTCTGTTCATTGCCACATCTTGTAATAAACCTACTAAGAAGCAGTGCGTTGAGCACCAGTGTATTTTTTTTATAAAATAAAGCCTGGGACATCGGCAGATCGGAGTTGTGCTATATTCATTGCCAGTCAACGAAACTGTTTATTATTTCTATGAATTGTGGTAAGCTTGAAATATTCAATATCTTTTAATGAAAATTGAATGTAAATTGATAATTTATGTCTGTATATATGTGTAGTTCAGTAGCGAACATGATGTAAAGCCTATAGTGCTCCAGCCTGAACAGAAGGTGTCGGAGGAAAGTAAAACTGCATGGAATGGCCAAACAGTACACTGACACCTAGATTTTTGATTAGACAGAAATAATGCTGGAATTGCAGAGGCGTGGTAACCATTAGGGAGGGAAATACTGGTATAAAGTATTTCAGATGAAGCTGACAGTTGGCCTAACGCTCTGAACTCAATGTTTGTGATGTATTGTGCTCAGTGTAGAAATAGAGTGTAAATTAGTTCTGACGTAGAAGGTACAACCTTCTTGTTTCAGGGACCGTGGTCTTAAAGTTATTGAGCAGCACCTGGTCAGAGCTTTGCTGAAGCCAGAGGTGGACAGCATACTCCTTGGAAAGATAAGAGAGTGTGGCCATGGAGCTCAACATTATGTACCCCCATCTTAAAATGACACTGTAAAATAAAATTAAGAGGGGAATTTAATTGTTTTAATGCCAGGAACTGAGAACATCTCCAATACTAGTTCCAACAAAGACAAACTATTGAAGTCATGATGACAAATACCAACAGAGCTTGAACAAAACAAAACCAGTATTACCTCAGATTACCACTACACAACTGACACACATAGGATACTATTAATAATATATGTCACTACAATATTCATATTGATAAATTCTGTACATATAACTTGTAATTAAAATTGATTGTGATTCCTGATTCCCTTTGTATTTGAATCAGGACACATATACATTCATGACAGCAATGAATACATATTGTTATTTGAAAAGTTATCAGTGACTCCTTTAAGATATCCTCGTAGAGTGTTTTATGTATCTGAGTGTCACAGTGTTGTCAAGTGTGGTGGAATAAATTAAATTGTTTATCTGTCTGTTGTTGTTATGACTTACACTTCATCATACACATACCCTAGACATATAACGTAGTCATCACACTATTCCAGAATAATTCTGACTGAGGTATACATATGTGGCAGCAAGTAAGGTTATCTATAATACACTACTCTTATTAGATATAGATACCTTCACAGCTGATCTCAGTCAGTACACTAAGTCCCCTATAAATATTTATAACATCCCACTTCACCACAAGCTAGATGTGTCAAAAACGTTAACACAATCATGTCCTGACTATTGCCAGAATGTTAACAACATTAACACAATCCTGTCCTGACTACTGCCAGATATGTCAACAACATTAACACAATCCTGTCCTGACTATTGCCAGATATGTCAACAACATTAACACAATCATGTCCTGACTATTGCCAGATGTGTCAACAACATTATATATAATCCTGTCCTGACTATTGCCATTTACGTCAACAACATTAACACAATCCTGTCCTGGCTTTTGCCAGATATGTCAGCAACATTAACAACAGCAAGAATAAAAAACCTCAAAATAATCTTTTCAATTCCCTAAGACTAAAGAAGCTGTAAAGCAGTGTTTCTTAACCAGGGGTACATGCGGCCCCCCCCCCCCCCCCCCCCCAGGGGTGCAAGATCTACCTTCAGAGGGGTGCGAAACATGCCAGATCTTTTATAAGGCGATTTATCATTTACATTATATAATACACAGAACTCAAATGTATTTGTACAAAATAGAACATTGACAACGTGAATTCAATGCCGAATCTTAGTCACATTTTGTCAATAACATTTTCTCAAAACATACTTGTATCTGTTTCTCATTTTTGTCACATTTTGTGAGCTATAGTGCGTTTCACAATGTTTGCCGCTGTTTAATATTGAATATCTCTGCAACCACTTGATCGTAATTGTTGCAACTTTGCATATGACCTAATGATCGCTATGTCCCCGGGAGGGGGGGGGGGGGGGGGGGGGGGGGGGGGGGGGGGGGGTGGGGGGGGGGGGGGGGGGGGGGGGGGGCATTGTTTTCCTCGTTAACGAACTTATGGTTTTAAATTTTCTTTATTTAAATTATACAAAATCGACCACCTCCTAGTCCAACCGTGTATTGAAACTTTGGGACATTGAAAATATAAGACCACATGCAAAAAATCATGTTTATCAGTGCAAGGAATATGGAGATATTTGAAGTCAATCGTCGACCGATCTTTTTGAAACGCACTACAGAAGATAGTGACGTGCGAGACTTCTTAAGCTTTTGACAGCATACATAGGGACAGTTTATGGAAAATACTGAGGGCTTATGGAATTCCAAGCTGCATAGTGTCAATCATAAAAAGCCTCTATGCCAACTTTACGTGTAGTGTTGGGCAGAGCAACCTAACCTTCGAGGTGAAGACAAGAGTACGACAGGGATGCCCCTTATCAACCACTCTATTTTTAACAGTCATAGACTGGGTGATGCGCCAGACAACAGAGGGCAGTCCAAGAGGAATAAGATGGACTACATTTTCTACATTGGAAGATCTGGAATATGCAGATGACATTGCACTGCTGGCACATTCACATCAACACATCCAGGAAAAAACGGATAGACTCAATAAATTTAGCCAGCAGGTGGGCTTGAACATCAAATTAAAGAAGTCAGGTGGGCTTGAACATCAAATTAAAGAAGTCTGAGGTCATGACGCTCAATGTGAGCAACCCTGAGCCCATATCAGTAAGGAATCAGCAACTGGTACAGACAGATACCTTCACATACCTAGGAAGCATAGTAACACCAGATGGTGGGGCAGGCAAAGACATCAACATCAGAATGAATAAGGCAAGAACAGCCTTCTTTAGCCTAAATAACATCTGGAAGTCCTCCCAATACAGCACAAGCACAAAATTAAGATTATACCAGAGTTGCGTGCTTTCTGTGCTTGTCTATGGTGCGGAATGCTGGAGAGTCACAGAGAAGGAAATGTCAAAATTGTCCTCTTTTCACACAACATGCCTAAGAAAAATTCACCGAATCTTTTGGCCGAATACCATCACCAACCAAGATCTGCTTACTCGTAGCAAGCAAGAGGACATGCACACCATCATAGCTGGCAGACGCTGGAGCTGGGTTGGTCATGTCCTCAGAAGAGACCCCGATGCCATCACAAGAACAGCTATGCTTTGGACCCCTGAAGGAAAGCGAAAGAGAGGCCGACCAAAGACAACTTGGTGGAGGACTGTGGAGGCTGAGATGCAAAGAATGAACCAGAGTTGGGGTACTGTACGAAGGATGGCCACCGACCGTGCAAAGTGGAATCAATTTGTTGTTGCCCTACAAGACGCCACTAGGCGTGATGGCCACTGACTGCTTTGACGGTCGGTGGTTAAGGATCGAAGAAGAAGAAGAAGAGACTTCTTAAGATGCTCTAAAGGGGCGCGAAGCTTCTTTAGATGCAGGAAAGAGACGCGACATCCCTAAAAGGTTCAGAAACACAACTGTAAAGAATGTTGTAAATTCCATGGGAACAAAAATATTTAATGCAGAAACTTGTACAAGTATATGAACTGAAAACAACAAATAAAATAGATATAGCAATAGTTTTACATATATTACAAGTGTATGTAAGTCACACAATCCCGAGGTCTGTTAGGTGAAAGAGACTGCAATAATTAGGCATATACTGTATTACAAGTGTATGTAAGTCACATGATCCCGAGATCTATAAGATGAAACAGGAAAATGAAGCCAAGGGACACGCGTAAAAGCCATAGAGAAGAAGCATACAGAAGAGGGACGGACCTAGAATGAACTTTGATGGCTTGAAAAAAAAAGGCAGCGAGGAAGGACATTGATTACACCACCTCATAAAGCTCAGACCTGCTGTATGTGAAGTCTCTAACACTTTACTCCTCTAGAATTGTATCTGCTATGAGACTACTTTACCTTTTCAAAATCATCACTTTTTTCCTTTTTTCTCCCAGTGGAGCGCGGAGCCACACTCTAATAGTTTCACATGCTTTTGCCGCCATGGTTTTTTGTTGTTGTTACATTTGATTTTATGTGATCAGATGATAGTTCCATGCACAAACTTTGTTGTTTTTTTTTTAACGTACGCCCACTATTACTCGAAGCGAAATCTCCGGTTAATATGTCTAACCTGAGACTGATTTTACGTGAGTGTCCCTTTTTTTCCTTGTACAATAACAGGTGTCCTCTCGCCATTCAGGCAGATACTCGCCGATTTCGGAGGTACCCATTAGAGCTGGGTCGGCTCAGGAGCTGTTCAAGTTATTCCAGTCCCTGGTCGACGACACTGCTTCAAATGTCTTCGCCAGGCTCGAAATATTCCTGTCCAAGTCCCGATCGACGAATATGCTTCAAATTTCTTCGCCAGGGCTCGAATTATTCCAGTCCAAGTCCCGGTTGACGACACTCTTTCAAATGTGCTCGTCAGGGCTCGAACCTGGATCACCCGATCGCCAGCGCTGTGTGTGTGATGGTATTGCCTCCCCTGCTTTGATTGAAGTAGTGGTCCAACAGTGGCCAAAACTCAAGAGTATCTATTATAGGCTTCAATGGAGTCTATTTTTACACAAGATTACTCTTGGCAGAAATGTCAATAGAAGAGTAGTAAAGCTTCTATCACATGGGAGTCTTCACAAGATATTCAGATAAGCGAAAACAATGCTGGCTGTCGCTAAGCACGTTAATTCTGTAATCTGCCAACAACTTTTGTGAAGAATTTAAGCACTGGTTTATTCTAGCTCGTTAAGCCCCCACCCCTGAGTTAATCAGTGGAATTATAATAATAATATATATATATATAGCTCTGTTTAGAGTGTGTGTTTGGTAACTTTGGTTGAGACAAACATGTAGTACATTTAAATGGATTGAATCGAAGTTAAATTTGTAACATTACAAATAACAAAATTTAATAATCACTTTAGGTTTTAACAGTTGGAAAATAATTTGAATAGTTATGGAAAAGTTTCCTCACTTGATTGGGATTTAACTGATTAAAGGAGGTCACTTTTGGCAGCGGATATTTTCACTTAGCTGCCAATGGTAGTTTCTTCTCCCGCTGGGTCAGTTCCTTTCACTCTACTCTCGCTCGTCTCTGGTCAAAGTTCAGGCGCCGCACGTTCCCAGAACGTCAAGGAGTAACGGCTAAGCTGATTCTGCGTCTGTCTATAAGACCCTCTTATGATGGCGTCTCGCAAAACGTCAGTCCACTTCTACCTTCACTTGGTTCCAGAGATAGTACTTTCTGCTGGTACCACCAATAACTGGTAAGAGAAATAGAAACGAAACGCTCTTCTGAGCATGGTGTTTTTCCGACACATTTATGTGCCCCCCTCTTCTATTCTACCATCGCATGTCAGAATTTACCCTCGATGAGAATTAAATTTAATCCCTCAGGATAAAACTTCCTTTACATTTAAACTGAATAGGTTAAACGTACAGATATAATGTGTTTTACATTTACATCTCCACTGTTTGAAAAGTGTTCACAATATGAATTCATTTATGTTTCATTTACATTTACACTTGTGGAAAAGTTTAAAACTTCTATTAATTAAAATGAATATTTTCACAGAGACATTTACACTGGTTTAAAGCTTGAAAACTTACATTAATTTTAAAGTGAATTTGTTTATAGGGACATTTACACTGCTTTGAAAATGTAAGTATTATACTTAGAATGTACATCATTTCTTTCATCTTTCCCTCCCTGCTCCATAGGGAACCTGGAACTACTTTATGCTTTTAGTTCTCGTTACGAAACTATCAATAAAACAATCACCAGCCTGTGCAGTGGTGGATCATGAATCATCATTCTAGATACTGAGGTTGCCAGCCCCAAATGACTTTGACATCCAATAGCGAGTTTCACACATTAAACTTCACATGGTAATATTTACATATATATGTTTGTTCATATGTTGGTAATAATGGTAATAAAATATGAAAAGTAAATCACAACTTACGCCAATCCTGGCCAAAGACTTGTCGCACAGATGAATAAAAGAGACGAATCGTTCTCTTACACGCATCTGGGATGCTGTAATTCTACAATCGATTCCCTTTCTGACACCGTGCTTCTTCAGTTTCCTAGTCCCGATGTTCCTTATTAACATGTAGAGAGTTCATGTGCTTTATAAGTCTTATTTGGTTCTCCAATAAAAGGTCCGGTTAACAAATAGGAATTATGAATCTAGTCTTCACTTTGGCGAGGTCTGATGTTGTCTTAGCAAGCTTGAAATTCACAGTGAGTTAAAACTGCGAAATGGTCAGGCTATATTCCCCTCAATGTTGTTATGAATCTAATCAGAAAGATCCAATCATTTCAAACAGGTCGGGTGTGGCACTTTCAAAATATTTCCTACATGGTAAAATTTTGCAAAGGTAACGTCTCCCATATATGGTAATATGATGTCTTGCATACACTCTCACAAACACATTTGTAGACTCATATTGTCTAAAACGTAATAAATCCATGATTACTTTTAACCTAGTGACCGGAAGCGCTTACATCACTCTTTTCTGCCCACATGTGTCACACAGACAGTAATCTCGCTATCTGTCGTATGAGTAAGCAAACTCCGTGTCTTATCGGTGATTTAAGCCGATAGCGCTGTCCGACGTACGTGTTAATCTGCCGCGCCTATAACCACAAATCTGGGTAGCGTCAAGCAAATGTGTTGTATCATATCAGCCGCTTTTTTGCATATGTGATATTTATCACCTATAGGGTGCTTTGATAAAATCAAATATCTGCTACTTAGCAGAAAAATAACGAGGAAAGAAAGAAAAGTGCGATAATTGACAGCACATAATAAAAATCAGTACCACAAATGTACCAATACTGCCGGAGAGAACCAAAGATCGCGAAGAGGTCGTCCATTTCGTCACAGTGTGGTAACCATTACACCAGCGCGGCTCCCCCACAAACTCATAATAGTCGCCTTGTACGACAAGCATGAAGGAGAAGTGGCCATATTCTTCCTTTGTCTCTTAAAAGACACCCCCCCCCCCGGGAAACTACACGGGGTACTTTTTTAACTTGCTAATGACAAAATGAACACAAAAGAATGCATACACAACGAACACATACACAGATATATGTAAACATGCCTAAGTAACACATACAATTAGCAATGCTACGTATTGTACCTGAGTATTGTACTATTCATTGTACCTGAGCGTTACCTGCTTTCACCGGTAATCCCAGGTGTGTAGTGCTTCAGTGTCACCTAGTCACCACACGATGAAAACTGTCTGCACCTAAAACGTCAAAAGGTCAACGGGGTAACCACGTATGTGTCTATATGCCTTATAAAAGCCAGCAGTGTCACAAGGATGATAATTTATGAGTCTATATACCTATATAGGGAAGAGCCTATCAGCGTGCACCACCAAGACAAGAGACAGAAGACGTTGGAGATCCTTTACAGCCAACCTTCGTTGTGGAGATAGCAGCTGATGATGATGATACCTACATGCACGAAGGCATATCTGGAGTCATACTTATATGACCATCAGCAATGCACAATAATATAGCATACAGATTTGGAAGTCTTCTTCTTCTTCGTTCGTCCTGAAAAGGACGTTGGTTGCGTTGTGCCCGTTTACAGCGAAGCTGCAATATTTGCGCCTTTCGGCCAACACATCCGACTTCAGCACGGCATTTTTGGGACCGGGTTAGCCTTCCCTCTTCGATCCCTACTCACTCAGCCAGACTGCAGTGATGCAGCCTGTTTCCCAGGACCACCACTTGGTTCGCTGACCCTGACACAAGCTAGTGCTATGGGTCGCTTAACTGCATTCTTCACTGTTGACGCCGTCTTAGGTCCCAGATTTGGAAGTGAACCTCTGTCTGTGAGGCTAATCATACCCTCATTTGACTCTTGAAACCATCCACACACTTCCAGGGATTCCCCCCCCCCCCTCCCCCCCCGGGCCCCCCCCCCCCCCCCCCCCCCCCGTGGTGAAACGTGTTGAGAACTCAGAATTGCACACTAAGCTTGGAGGAGTCACTTGAGCCCCAGACGTAACTCTGGTTTCAATCTAGTTGGCTGCATGCAGGAGCATCTCACTGTGGGGGTGGTGGGGAGGGGGGGGGGGCGGCTGAAAAGTGGCTGTGTTTTTCGCTCCTTATGAAGCATGGAGCTGCCCCTGCGGCTTGTCCCGTACAGAGATGATGACAGAATGTGAGATGATGACAGAATGAGAGATGATGACAGAATGAGAGATGATGACAGAATGAGAGATGATGACAGAATGAGAGATGATGACAGAATGTGAGATGATGACAGAATGTGAGATGATGACAGAATGAGAGATGATGACAGAATGTGAGATGATGACATAATGTGAGATGATGACAGGATGAGAGATGATGACATAATGTGAGATGATGACAGAATGAGAGATGATGACAGAATGAGAGATGATGACAGAATGAGAGATGATGACAGAATGAGAGATGATAACTGAATGAGAGATGATGACAGAATGAGAGATGATGACAGAATGAGAGATGATGACAGAATGAGAGATGATGACAGAATGAGAGATGATGACAGAATGAGAGATGATGACAGAATGAGGGATGATGACAGAATGAGAGATGGTGACAGAATGAGAGATGATATCAAAAACAAATTATAGGAACTACAGCCTGCATCAACTCTACAGACAGACAGAAAATAAGTGGTTGGGCCATCTCTTGAGAATGTAGGAAATGAAAAAGGAAAACCCGAGGCCTGTTAACAGTAAAATAAATATTTCACACATAAAGGTATGTTTCAGGCACTCGTGAGAAATAAAGAAGTAGAAAACTAGACAACAGAAAAACAACAGAAGTGATAGGCTTACCGGAGACTCGAACCCAGGATCTTCCGATCGACAACACCGCCTAGCTACGGGAGCGAATCTTAACTATCCTCACTAACAACTAGGCACCACAAAAATAGTTTACAGGGGTCAATAGTGCGATTCCCCCTCGTAACACCGATATGTACCTAGGAACGATGAAGTCTAACTAATTGTGCAATCGCTTCTGTAGGCGCCTTATTTTACAGTATAATATGTGTGTGTAACCGTTATGTGTATTATTTATGAATTCATGAGATTGGAGCTTGACCAGTTACTACTGAACGACTACTACAGCAGACAATCTGGTTTTAGAGGCAGGAGGAAAGAGGTAGATGGATAGACAATATTAAAGATATCCTACAACAACAATGCGACACATTTGGCTCAAGAACGACCCGCTTCACCGCAAGAGTGAACTAAGAATGCTCTCAAATAACCTCATCTATCGCTCTTATAAAGCTGGCAGCTCGTCTCAGGCTTCTCTCGTCATCATACGGTTCCCCCCCCCCTCACTTAGGTTGAAGATGGCTATGTTGCCACCCTGTTCTTCTCATGGAGCCAACACTTTTAGGGTATGTGTTCTGCTGTTCGTTTGCCCTCCCCACATGGGCACACTATCTGTCTAGGGCTGGAGGTCTTAAACTAAACCACTTGAAATACTGGCTACAGGTACAGAGACAGGTATACGTAGTTTGTAACCAACACGATCCAGGTGAAATATAAAGATCAGTTAACACAACTGCCAACCACTGAGGGTTGGGCATAAACCACTAAGAAAATCGAACCCGGATGGAGGATCCGAATAAAAATAAGAGCCAATGAATGAACGCCCGAACTTTATGTTCAAGACTGGACAATTTGGCACGTCGGCCCGTCTAACATTGCACCCTTCCTTTCTCTCATCTTTTATACTGAACCCATTTATTCTCACATTCATTTTAAATATTAATTTCAGGGAATGCAACGCTGTAGAAGTAAATTAACAGTATACTCACAATTACAGTATCTAATTATTATTAGAGCGTCCGATTGACAGAGCGTTTAGAGCGATGGTCTCTTACGGCGAAGGTGTCGGGTTCGAATCACGGTACCCACACGCTCCAGTCTACCCAGCTGTAAATGGGTACCTGACTCTGCTCTTTGAGTTTGGGGAAGGAAAAGGCAGCGAGGAAGGGAACTGGTAACCCCACCTCTCGATGGTGAAGTCTCTAACACTTCACTCCCCTATGGCAGTATTTGCTATGGGACGACCTTTGCCTTTTAAAAATAATAATTAAATAGAAGAATTGAAATGATATGATAAGATCACTGGTGTGGAACGAACGAAAGAACGAACGAACGAACTTTATTTTCAAAGGGTTAAGTAAGTATTGGGCGCGCAGGCCTGTCTAACATTTTGCCCTTCCACTCTCAATTATCTTGCATGCTATACACTTTCATTCCCACATGTTACTTTAAGCATTAAATTAAAGGCATACAACATTATTGAGGTTATATAATAGCATACAATGACATTACCCAATCATAATCAAAATAAAGTTTTTTTTTTTAACAAAAAAGAACGTAATGAAAATAAGAAAAAAGGAACAAATGCAAAAAAAAAAAAAAAAATAAATAAACAAAAAAAATAAACAAATCCAAAACATCTATATAGTAAATCAGACAATAATTCGAGTATGATCACATTGGGGTAGTATAGAATCGGAACTCCTGAAATATTTGAACAGTCTGCTATTGAGTGAGTAGGAACTCCGAGTTTTTTCGTTGCTCTCCCTAACTCAAGAGCAGAATCAGATAGAACGAACGAACGAACGTACGAACTTTATCTTCACTGATGACAAGAACCAGACAAGTGCCAGTGGAACAAGAGATGAGAAGAACACGCGGGCGATGGATAGGACACACAATTAGGAGACCTGTTGATAGCATTACAAGGCAGTCCTTGTTCTGGAATCCACAGGGAAAGAGAGGCACACGGAGAAGAGAACTGGATACAGAGGTGAAAATGATGAGGAAGACGTGTGGAAAGAGCTTGAGCTGGTGGCACGTGACTTGAGTACGGGGCATGTGTTTGTTGAAGGTCTTCGCTCCTTGGGGAGACAAAGGGTAATGGCTGATTGAATTATAATCAAGTAACAGAATACGCCAATCATCATCAAAACCTGCATACTCAAGTTTATAATGATTTGGAAACATAATCAAATGGGAAAGGGGTGGGGGATGGTGCATGTATTCATAACATTTGAAGTATTCAAAAGGTCAGAGAGAGAGAGAGAGAGAGAGAGAGAGAGAGAGAGAGAGAGAGAGAGAGAGAGAGAGAGAGAGAGAGAGAGAGAGAGAGAGAGAGGTTCATAACTTGATTGAATGAAGATTTTAGTTTTCGTCTTGTATGATAATGGGTGTGCCCTAAGGGTAAGAAAATAGTATAGAATAATAATCTACAACAGAGAAGATCTGATGTTAGGTTGTGGGGAAGGCGAAGAGACAAACTTACAAACATTCTACTACAGCACGGGCTTACGGAAGCCATCATGACACACTTGGCTGAAGAACGAAAACTTCCGCTACTTGAGACGCTTCACGCAAGAATGGACATTAATAAAGTTACAACACGGTACACATAAGTAAGTGTCACGTAGGGTTTATATTCATTTAATTTCCCACATCTTCTTCCTATTCTTTCACCCGATTTCTCTCTTTTATTATCTCTGTATTTCCTTTTTCCTGTATATTTTTCATCCATTCGTTTTGCGAATATTATTTTCATATAATTCGCAAACTTTACCTGTTTTCCTTTCTCTAAAACTGAGAATCGCGCTAGGACGATATTACGTAGATGTCAGGGCTGCAGGGCGTCAGAAGGCGTGATAAGTCGGTTCGCTGAACATAGGACGTAGCAAATCGTCTACATTCTCACCGAGCGCGCGAGCTTCTTCTCGGCATAAGTCCCGGTGAGGTGTGATACTTTACATCTGCACCGGTCAGTATCCAGACATTTGTCTGGAAAATCCCAAACTGACACGGCGCTCACGGTGGGCCATGGTCAGCTGTAGTGTGAAAACTGCCCTGCATTGGAGTCAGGCTGTCTGGGATTTGAAACTGACACGCGTACATCGTGGTCAGTAGGTGACAGTTACGACACGCGTTAAGCGGACGTAAATGTTGGGAGTAGGGGAGATAATTTCGCTTGGCGAAATAAGTTTGGGCCCTTTGTCTGATTTTTAGATATTGGCCAAGTTTGAAACTTTAATTTCATTCTCGCTCATAGACTCACAGTAGATAGGTTGCTCGTAAACAGAATAGCTGTTAGCGAAGATCTCAGTTTGTTTCGGCAATTTGTCGAACTTCTAGACTTCCAGAAATATTTTCAGCAATCTTATTCTTAAGTTGTGCGACTACCTGTAATTCTGTGGTTGAGGTAATTAATATGATAGATATATAGATTTTGTGAGTGTTAAAGTGTTAAATCGCTTAATTCATTTTAATCTATTTCTTTAGCGCAGAAGAGAAATAAAGTGGTAGGCTATTATATTTTCTAGGGAAGCATTCAGTGGAAAGCAGAATAAAATTAAAATTTCTAGCTTATAACGGCAATTGTAGCTATTTATGAATTTAATTTAACCGCTAATACTCAGTCGAGTGTATTTTTTCTAAACTAACGTATAAACTCTAGAATCGAGCCTCATGAATGGTGACGGAATACGCACGTGTTCCTAATTCATGAGAATTGCTGATTTTTAAATATAACTTACGTCACGGGAAGTTTAAATGATAAGCAAAGCTCTCTGCTTGCAAGTTTAAATGTAAGTTATAACCAGTACAGATTCTGTTTATTATATTATATGTGTTATTTTTTTCTCCACACAGTGAAAGTTTTGGGGTGACCCTAACTTTACCAGCACCTAGTAGTAGTTTCCATACTTGTGAAGAAATAGACAGTCCTTATTTTGAACCACGTGGGTTTCTTAAGTACCACTGGTCTAAACAGTGCATATGCAACCCGAGTTAGCCAGAAATACTATATCCCAATAACGGGTTTTCAAAGACTGTAATGATAAATACTGGACCTTGGAGCCAGATCTTAATTTCTTCTAGAAAAACTCTACGTAATTTTGTGGACAAATCTGTGGTGTGACTAAAGTGAATCCTATACTGAGGGAAGGCACCGACCTGACATTCATCATTTCTAGAAACCTACGCTATTGACACTGTGCTCTGCTAACTCCCGCGCCTGGAATAATTGTTAGGTGACTTAATCAGACATTTGAACAAATTTGCACACCCAAGTAGTCGTTCCCGGAGACTCCGAGTTAAATACGTCTTTTGGAACTGGGGACTTCTTGGCAGAAGATTGCATTTTTTGAGTCTGTGTGAAAATCTAAAATCAGTGTGTTCCAAGAGGCAGCGAGCAAAGTCGTGAGTACCTGTATGAGAGGCCATGGCGGAATGAATGAGTGTACGCTGGTTTGAGTGATATTTTCACTATTATATCTTTGACACCCTGTTGCTGTCCTATTTTTTTTTCAATCTGCATAATTTGTTGCTAAGGCTAGAGTTCTTGTGTTTTTGTCTTAGGTTAAATCAGATTTTTTTTTCAAACTCTGTGCATATAATTACGAGATAAAACAACGAAAACTCTTAGAATCAAACCCTATGTATCTGTGACTCTGGCGCCATCATCTGTTCTCTTAACGGGGCCGGGCTAAACCTAGAGTTAACACTATAACGGGGCTATCATCCTTGCAACATTTCCTTGATTTTTATGACTATGTGTATATGTATTTTCCTTGATGTACTTTCTTTGATGTTGTGAGCCGATTTTTCCTGATATTAAAATCGCTCTTGAACTTAATAATAGTGTTTGGTCAGCTCGTTCTAGATATATATATATCATTGTTATAGTTTTCCCCCGTCTGTGTGTTTACCTGTCGTCACGTGTATGTGCGTGCCTGTGAGTGATAGAAATATACGTAATATGTATATTGGTGTAGTCTGTCTGACGCTGTAACAACTGTTGTAGAAGACAGGTGAGAGAGAGAAGAATTCTTTTCGCTTTCAGAGACAGCCACTATATCAAAATCTATCCTCTCACGTGTGTGGAAATTCTATTACCTTTCACTAACTCTCACTGAGTCTATCACCTATTCAAACCTATTCAGAAGGGAGCAAACCTAGTCTTAATTCTCCTATCGAAAATCTACGACAAATGAGGGCTCGTTTCCGGTCTTTGAACTTAGAAGAGGAAGACGAGTACGACAAATGGTCGCTCGTTACCGGGAATTGAACCCAAAATCCTAAGGCGATACGACAAATGGGTTCTCGTCCGTAGGATTTTTGAACTTAGAATAGGAAGACGAGTACGACAAATGGGTTCTCGTCCGACGGATTTTTGAACTTAGAATAGGAAGACGAGTACGACAAATGTGGACTCGTCTATCTGGATTTTGAACTTAAGATTCTGTATTCTGATATAGAGTAAGAGTGTGATGTCTTGTGACTGTGTATCTTTTAAAAAAAAATATTACCCCCTAGACTAGCGATCTGTTTACGGGCGTGCTGACCACACAAACTAATAAGTTTTTTTTCCACAGCATCTTTGAATAATATACATTTTGGTTACAGGTTGATTTTGTCGGGATATATGTTTACTGCTGATTTTAATACTAAATGCTGGTAAAGTGGTGAGTGTATAACATTCACTGGGTACTGAGGCAGAACGGCGTTTGAACTAAGTTAAGGAGTGTGTTTCGGATTTTTTGTCCAGATTAATTCCCTCCCTTACCCGATCTGACTTCAGGGGCGAACTTATAGTGGATTTTTAAAAATTAAGGGATTATTTTTCTCTTTAATTTTTGCAATATTCTTTTGCTTTTCCACTGTAGCAACTTATTTTTCAGTTGTAATCTTAACTACCATTTATTTGGCGTAGTCGTGTTTTGCATTGAGTGCTTTATTGCCGATTAATAGCAGCGATAGTTAGATTTTATTTTGGAGGAGGTATCCCAGGGTTAAATATATCATCTTTTGATTTTTTTGGTAATTTTTTTCTCGTAAGTGGTAGGAACCAGGTTATTCTTTTTCCTATTTTCTTTCTCCAACAGTCTCAGTCACTGACATAATATGGCCGAGAGGGCAAAACTTAGACAACTCCTCAGGGACGAAGCGAGAGAGGAGGGACTGGAAGGAGAGGAAGCGGAAGCATTTGTCAGAGACGAACTTGAGAGATATGATGCGGAGAGGAAAGCAGCTGAAGCTAAAGAGGAAAAAGAAGCAGCCGAAGCTAGAGAGCAGAAGAAGATGGATGAGGAAATGGAAATTCGCAGGATGCAGCATGAGGAAAGAGAGAAGGAGAGACAGCAGGAGAAGGAGAGGGAGGAGAGACAGCTTGAGGAAAAAGAGAAACAGAGACAGCACGAGTTGGCTCTTAAAACTCTAGAATTCCAAAGTCGTGGTGCTGCCTCTACCTCCAGCAATGGAGAGTCTTCTCCTCATTCTTCCTTAACTGACCCTGCTAACACTCAATCTCTTCAACTAAATGCTATGTTTTTCACTCTTGAATCTTTTTCTTGTCCAAATGAGAAGATTGACACATGGTTAGAAAAATTTGAGAAAATTGCAACTCTGTACGGGTTAGAGAGGTCGCGTTGGAATATGAAACTTTCCCAGGCCCTAAAAGGTTCTGCTTATGATGTTTATTCTAAGCTGGAAAGTAGCCAACAAGACGACTACGATGTGTTGAAGAAAGCGTTACTGGAGCGCTTTGAAATGAACGCTCGCAAGTTTTTGCAACTGTTTCGCAACAGCCGGAAAGAGAATTCTGAAACTTTTCATCAGTTCTCATCTCGTCTTAAGGGATATCTAACAAAGTGCCTTGAGCTTTCGCAGCTCCCCTCTACCTATGAAGGTCTTGAGGAACTTGTTCTAACTGAACAAATAAAGAACACTTTGTCTGCTGATACCCGGAGATTTCTCGCTGAGCAGGGGGCAGAAAAACTTGAAGACATTTTGGAAAAGTCTGAGCGTTATCACAATGCGCTGGCTGAACTACCGGCCACAAAGCGGAAACCGACAGAGGAGCATTTTCGAAAACATAACCTAGAGCAATCTTCTCAGGCTTCTAACCTAGATAACCACAGAGAAACTGGACCTCAAAACCCCCCTCCTGAAAAATCCAAGTTCTACAAGAACAAGTACCCCAACCACCCCAAACAGTCTGATCAACCCGACCGTCCTTCATGGCAGCGTGGCCAGAAAGGTCAAGGTGACAAAGGGAGAACCCCTGAGCACGGGACATATGATCAGACCGAGCACACCGAGCCGAAACGCATCGGATGCTTATTGACAGTCTCGCAAGGCGGAATTATTGACAGTGATTCCCAACCTGTTGGGGATAGACCCTCAACGCGAGGTACTGTTACTTTGAACGGTTCTCAAACTTCTTGCTTATTTGACACGGGGCTTTCTTACGATTGCATTGTTGCCAGAAACCTGGTCAAACCCGGTCAAGAGACAGCAGAGACCGTCAAACTTTGTGGAGTTCGTAAGAGTGATGCACCTACAGCGCTTCCCATCGCATTGGTGGAGATACACTCTGACTTTGTCAGAGGTGTGATCAAAGCGGCTGTTATGGATGATCCCATCTACCCAGTCATACTTGGCGGGAGATACGTGTGTATTGGGAAACCGGAAGAGCCGATTGTGGCAGCAGTAACTACAAGAGGGCAAACCAAGAAGGAACGGGAGCCTGCGCCTAATTTGTTACCCATGGAACTGGCTAAGGAACCCAAACAGCACGGGGACATGTTTTCTGAGGATGGCGTACTTTATCGGAGAACGGGCAAGCCTGACCAAGGTTACAACCAGCTCCTAGTACCGAAACAGTACAGAAGCCAAATCCTAGAAATGGGGCACTCTCTCCCCTTTAGCGGACATATGGGACAGAACGCCACAAACCAACGTATAACCACTCATTATTGGTGGCCAGGAGTAAATACTGATATTATCAGATATGTCAAATCCTGTGCCCAGTGCCAACGGGTACCACCCAAGCAACGGACACCCCCAGTCCACATGGGTGAAATGCCAATAATGGGAACACCATTCGAACGGGTTGTGATCGACATTTTAGGGCCTTTCGAAAGGACTAAAAGAAGGAACAGGTTCATCCTGACCTTAGTCGATACATGCACTTTATGGGCAGAAGCTATCCCGCTAACATGCGCAGATGCCAAGCATGTCGCAGAAGCCCTCGTGCAGATTTTCACGGTTGGGATTCCCTCAGCAAGTGTTGACGGATAATGGATCTCCATACCGAAACCTGTTGATGGATGAGATCGTTAAGATCTTGAGGACCCAGCACATCCACACTAAGCCATATACTCCGGCCGGAAATGGGCTCGTGGAACGTGCTAATGGAAACCTCACCATGATGCTAAGTAAGCTGGCACAAGTGAAACCTGAAGATTGGGATCTCTGTATTCCTGCAGCATTATTTGGCTACAGAGAATCTCCTCATACTTCCACAGGATTTCCGCCAGCTACACTCTTATTCGGCAGACCCATTAAGGGCCCGCTTGAAGCCTTACTTCAGTCTCTGACAGACGAGAAGGCTGATGAGACAGTTGTCTCAGC
This sequence comes from Oreohelix idahoensis, assembly GCA_024509875.1. Lineage (NCBI taxonomy): Eukaryota > Metazoa > Mollusca > Gastropoda > Stylommatophora > Oreohelicidae > Oreohelix > Oreohelix idahoensis. The sequence goes on along the minus strand of JAMPIV010002598.1, from coordinate 39,945 downwards.
CAGTAAATATGTGTCGGTTTTAAAGGAACGGTTGAAACTAGGGTGGGACCTAGCAACGACTAACTTTAAGCGAGCACGCACCAAGCACGCTAACCGATACAGGAAAGTCGCGGAAGAGAGAGAACTGGAAGCAGGAGAGAAAGTTTTGGTGTTGCTCCCTACCGAGAACAACCAACTGAAGATCGGATGGCAAGGGCCGTTTACCGTCCTGAAAAAGATTTCTAAGGCTAACTACCAGATCTCTATTGAAGGAAAGGAGAAGGTTTTCCATTTAAATCTCTTAAAGAGATACTTGGAAAAACCAGTGCCAACCTCCGACCATCTCCTGACGATCGCCAAAACTGACGAAGATGACGATAGTGGCAGGGATATTCCACCGCTATCACAGGAAATCTTTCAAAAATGTCAGAAGCGGCGACGCTCTTTCAAGCGCGCATATGAGACATTCCAGGGGAAGGAAACTTTGAGGAGTGGACTTGAGTAGGAATTGGACAGAGATGGAGGGGGAAGAGGAGAGGGAAGAAGACAGACACCCCTAAGCTACGGTTATAGGAAATTAAACTCCATAACGTAGACATGGAGTGCTTCCATATCTTAAAGGGGGGAGGCTCTGTCACGTAGGGTTTATATTCATTTAATTTCCTACATCTTCTTCCTATTCTTTCACCCGATTTCTCTCTTTTATTATCTCTGTATTTCCTTTTTCCTGTATATTTTTCATCCATTCGTTTTGCGAATATTATTTTCATATAATTCGCAAACTTTACCTGTTTTCCTTTCTCTAAAACTGAGAATCGCGCTAGGACGATATTACGTAGATGTCAGGGCTGCAGGGCGTCAGAAGGCGTGATAAGTCGGTTCGCTGAACATAGGACGTAGCAAATCGTCTACATTCTCACCGAGCGCGCGAGCTTCTTCTCGGCATAAGTCCCGGTGAGGTGTGATACTTTACATCTGCACCGGTCAGTATCCAGACATTTGTCTGGAAAATCCCAAACTGACACGGCGCTCACGGTGGGCCATGGTCAGCTGTAGTGTGAAAACTGCCCTGCATTGGAGTCAGGCTGTCTGGGATTTGAAACTGACACGCGTACATCGTGGTCAGTAGGTGACAGTTACGACACGCGTTAAGCGGACGTAAATGTTGGGAGTAGGGGAGATAATTTCGCTTGGCGAAATAAGTTTGGGCCCTTTGTCTGATTTTTAGATATTGGCCAAGTTTGAAACTTTAATTTCATTCTCGCTCATAGACTCACAGTAGATAGGTTGCTCGTAAACAGAATAGCTGTTAGCGAAGATCTCAGTTTGTTTCGGCAATTTGTCGAACTTCTAGACTTCCAGAAATATTTTCAGCAATCTTATTCTTAGTTGTGCGACTACCTGTAATTCTGTGGTTGAGGTAATTAATATGATAGATATATAGATTTTGTGAGTGTTAAAGTGTTAAATCGCTTAATTCATTTTAATCTATTTCTTTAGCGCAGAAGAGAAATAAAGTGGTAGGCTATTATATTTTCTAGGGAAGCATTCAGTGGAAAGCAGAATAAAATTAAATTTCTAGCTTATAACGGCAATTGTAGCTATTTATGAATTTAATTTAACCGGTAATACTCAGTCGAGTGTATTTTTCGAAACTAACGTATAAACTCTAGAATCGAGCCTCATGAATGGTGACGGAATACGCACGTGTTCCTAATTCATGAGAATTGCTGACTTTTAAATATAACTTACGTCACGGGAAGTTTAAATGATAAGCAAAGCTCTCTGCTTGCAAGTTTAAATGTAAGTTATAACCCAGTACAGATTCTGTTTATTATATTATATGTGTTATTTTTCCTCCACACAGTGAAAGTTTTGGGGTGACCCTAACTTTACCAGCACCTAGTAGTAGTTTCCATACTTGTGAAGAAATAGAAAGTCCTTATTTTGAACCACGTGGGTTTCTTAAGTACCACTGGTCTAAACAGTGCATATGCAACTCGAGTTAGCCAGAAATACTATATCCCAATAACGGGTTTTCAAAGACTGTAATGATAAATACTGGACCTTGGAGCCAGATCTTAATTTCTTCTAGAAAAAACTCTACGTAATTTTTCTGCCTGGTGGCGCGAAATACTTCTAGTATTAACTAACATTTCCCGACTATATATATATATATATATATATATATATATATATATATATATATATATATTTTTGTGTGGACAAATCTGTGGTGTGACTAAAGTGAATCCTATACTGAGGGAAGGCACCGACCTGACATTCATCATTTCTAGAAACCTACGCTATTGACACTGTGCTCTGCTAACTCCCGCGCCTGGAATAATTGTTAGGTGACTTAATCAGACATTTGAACAAATTTGCACACCCAAGTAGTCGTTCCCGGAGACTCCGAGTTAAATACGTCTTTTGGAACTGGGGACTTCTTGGCAGAAGACTGCATTTTTTTGAGTCTGTGTGAAAATCTAAAATCAGTGTGGTCCAAGAGGCAGCGAGCAAAGTCGTGAGTACCTGTATGAGAGGCCATGGCGGAATGAATGAGTGTACGCTGGTTTGAGTGATATTTTCACTATTATATCTTTGACACCCTGTTGCTGTCCTATTTTTTTTTCAATCTGCATAATTTGTTGCTAAGGCTAGAGTTCTTGTGTTTTTTTGTCTTAGGTTAAATCAGATTTTTTTTTCAAACTCTGTGCATATAATTACGAGATAAAACAACGAAAACTCTTAGAATCAAACCCTATGTATCTGTGACTCTGGCGCCATCATCTGTTCTCTTAACGGGGCCGGGCTAAACCTAGAGTTAACACTATAACGGGGCTATCATCCTTGCAACATTTCCTTGATTTTATATGACTATGTGTATATGTATTTTCCTTGATGTACTTTCTTTGATGTTGTGAGCCGATTTTTCCTGATATTAAAATCGCTCTTGAACTTAATAATAGTGTTTGGTCAGCTCGTTCTAGATATATATATATATATATATCATTGTTATAGTTTTCCCCCGTCTGTGTGTTTACCTGTCGTCACGTGTATGTGCGTGCCTGTGAGTGATAGAAATATACGTAATATGTATATTGGTGTAGTCTGTCTGACGCTGTAACAACTGTTGTAGAAGATAGGTGAGAGAGAGAAGAATTCTTTTCGCTTTCAGAGACAGCCACTATATCAAAATCTATCCTCTCACGTGTGTGGAAATTCTATTACCTTTCACTAACTCTCACTGAGTCTATCACCTATTCAAACCTATTCAGAAGGGACCAAACCTAGTCTTAATTCTCCTATCGAAAATCTACGACAGTAAGCACTGAATAAAAGTAATGTTGCTGTACAGCCAGTTTACCTTAAGGATTCATTTCTGGAACGTGTCTCTTCAAGAATCCATTCACAGAACCACAGAATTAACAAACAAACCTAGTCATGAGAACCATAATCAAGGCGCTACAGAGCTGGCTGTGTAACTTACACTCGTATCAAATATACAACGCTATAAATGGTATGCACGTTTGTGTCTCAGTTGTCTTGTTTACCACCCAATGAGTAACGCTTGTATAGGACAATGGTTCTCAAAGTACGATTGACTGAGGTTCTTTTTTTTTAGCTGCTTCTCGCAGCAAAGTTATCGTGTTGCTGGTTCAAAGTCTGGTAGCGTCACGCTCATGTCTACCTAGCTGTAAATACGACATAATTTGATATCGAGGGAAGGCAAAGGCAGCCATGAAGGGAACAGGTCACCCCGCCTCAATAAGTTAGAGCTAGCTAGTATTGTGAAGTCTCTAACACACGATTGTCCTACCGAAATATATGCTATGAGACTACCATTTTAGAGCGCCTCATTGGCAGTGGTTAAAACGCTTGGCTCTCGTGGTAAAATTAACCGGTTACGAAAGCTGTTAGCGCCACGCTTCAGTTTACCCAGCTATTAATGGATACTTGACTCTGCTCTTGAGTTAGTGAAGGTTGGGCGAACAAAGAGGAAGAAGAAAAAAGTTAGTGAAGACAACGGCAGTGAGGAAGGTAGCTAATCACCTCAACTTATAATAACGGTGAACCGAATATAGTGAAGTCTCTAACACTTCACTCCACTACGGTAATATCTACCTTGGACTTTCTTTATCGTTTAGGTACGGGAAGATACTTGCAAATTATGGTTGATCTAGGTTAGAGTTTCATCTTTTTTGCGTCATGGACCCTCTAACTATGTGATGAAGGCTATAGACTCATTCGTCGAAAAAAAGACGTATATAGAAGCATATTTAACCATATTCGAAATATATTCAATGGGGAAGAGTGGAGCAAGTCAGCTGAGAACTGGACAAACTACCAACAAGTCACCGTCAGCCTTGGCAGGAGGTGCAGAGCTTGGGGCAGTGGGAGGGCAGAGCTGGAAATTAATCAACAGATAAATGATCATGCCAGGGATGATGATACCATTGTGTACAGTGATGGGTCTGTACTTCGTGGTAAGAAATCAGTATGGTGCTTCTCGGTTAGAGTAAAAGGCAGGGTAGTCACTGAAGAAAGTGGAGCTTACATGACAACAGCTTACAGCATGAGAATGTTGATGGAGCTAGCTACTGCAGCCTTAAGGCCGCTGTCTGAAACCCCATCAAACAGGGCAGTTATTATGTCAGGCTCTCAAGTCCATGCTTCGGAAGGTCCTACGCGGATGACTCCGGCATGAATGAAAAATGTCAATAGAAGCTTCGAATCTGCAGGAACTAGTTTGGATCTACTGTCCTGGTCATGCAGGGTACGCGACAAAGAAAGAGCTGATAGACTAACTTCGCGAGCTCCCATGCCGGAGGACACTGAATATGAATAACTTAAGATAATTACTGATCACCTTCTAGAGAAAGACATTGCAATCCATGAATCAACAAGACTAAGATTGGTGGAATTTGGCATCAAACGTATGACCAACAGGGATAGACATATGAGAGGATGAATCGGGCGTGAATACAACCCGCGCGCTACAGGAACAGTTAACATTCATACCCTTCGACATTGGCTGAGGGAGACTGAACATCGGAGTGGAATGAGGTCGATTCTGATCAACAATAACAAAAATTAAACATTTTACATTTTAACTTTTAGGTTGTGTTCACGGATCCTCTAGAATCCATTCGTGGACCACCAAGTGGCTCGTGGACCACATGTTAAGAAACACTGATAAAAATTGATCTATTTCTCTTTAAAGTATCACTTAAAACTATTTTAGTGCAATACTAATTTTTGAGTAAAATGAAACAAAAACATTTTTTTTTTAAATCCACAACTTAGATCACAAGGCGTGCAAAGCGCGCGAAATTTGTGTACTTTTGTTATGGATACCTGAAGATCACATGATTACAATCAAGATGAATCAGCCAAAATATTGTACGGACAATTGTTATTGTTAATCAGAATCGACCTCACTGTACTCCGGGAAAACCCATAGGTGCTCATTCACCCTCAGCAAATGTCGAAAGAGTATGAATGCTAATTGTACCTGTAGCACTCTGGTTGTACATACGTCGGATGCATCCTCTGTCATGTCCATCTCTGCTAGTCCCACGTTTGATGTCAAACTCCAAAAGTCTCACTGTAATGGCAATCCATTTCTATAACCTATCTCATGAAAAAAAAAACAAAAAAACACACCAACGAATGTGAAAATGATCAAACTATTAGCCTGGCAAGTCATGTGACCAAAATGATATTTAAAAGTTTAATGAAAAAAGAACCAAACATTATAAACAGTATGGATTTATTGACGAAAAGGGTACACACAGCATGAAACACACATCATACCAAGTGGTGGTCCTGGACACAGGCTGCATCACTGCAGTCTGGCTGAGTGAGTAGGGATCGAAGAGGGAAGGCTAACCCGGTCCCAAAAATGCCGTGCTGAAGTCGGATGTGTCGGCCGAAAGGCGCAAATATTGCAGCTTCGCTGTAAACGGCACCCGTGTGTTGGCTGATCACCTGCTGTGCCAACCAATCTGATTTAACGGAAAACAAATATAGATTGTATTGGTCTGTTTATATGTTCCACAAAGGACGAACCTCTAGGCGTGGTGGAACAACACCAGGATGATTGATTCCATTTGTTGTTGCCCTAAGACGCCACTAGGCGTACTGGCCACATACTGCTTTGCCGGTTGATGGCTAAGGATGGAAGAAGAAGAAGAAGCTGTAAACGGACACAGCGCAACCAACGTCCTTTTCAGGATGAACGAAGAAGAAGAAGCAGATACCAACACTAATGGAGGAATATTGGTAATACTGTATAGTTTAAAAAAAAGGTAAAAAAAAAAAGAAAAAGGTAGTTGCATAGCAGATAATGCCGTAAGGGAGTGAAGTGTTAGAGACTTCATCATACTAGGTCCAGCATCGAGAGGTGGGGGTGACCAATTCCTTTTCTCGCTGAAATGGGTACATATATCTTAACAAACAAAACAATAATTTTCTTCCCATTTGTTTTTTTTCTCCTTCCCTAACTCAAAGAGCAGGGTCAGGTATCCATTTACAGCTGGGTAGACTAGAGTGTGGCAAGTACCTCAGAAGGGAACCCTGATACATTTGCCGCAAGAACCAATCTAATTAAGCTATGGACCCCTTCTAGCCCAATCGGACCGCTTTTAAGAATAGCAAGGACGACCAAAAACAGACTGGTGGCAGGATTCTGGAGGCTGAGATGCAAAGATTGCAACCAGGAGCTGGGGACTGTTCCGTTCGAAGAAGCAATGGCACATTCCGACGAGGTAAAGTTGGAAGTGTGATGTTGTTGCTGCCTTACAAGGCGTGTTAGATGAACCTGACGCTTTGAGATCGGCTTGACGGTATGTGGATCAAAGAAGAAGAAGAGGACTCTAGTGTGGTAACCCCCCCTTAAACAGGCCTTTTGGGCGCCACCTATCAAACTGTAACTCAGTCGAGAAGAAAGCGCTCTGGAATACCGATGGGATGACGTACATTATGTCCCTGATTCAAATACAAAGGAACCAGGAATCACAATCAATTTTAATTACAAGTATATGTACAGACTTTATCAATATGAATATTGTAGTGACCATATTATTAAAAATATCCTATGTGTGTCAGTTGTGTAGTGGTAATATGAGGTAATACTGGTTTTGTTTTGTTCAAGCTCTGTTGGTATTTGTCATCATGACTTCAATAGTTTGTCTTTTGGGACTATATTGGAGATGTTCTCAGTTCCTGATATTAAGACAATTAAATTCCCCTCTGAATGTTATTTTTACAAAGTCATTTCAAGATGAGGGGACATAATGTTGAGCTCAGCTGGCCAAATCAGCTTATCTTGCGTGAACAAAGGCGGCAGGAAGGGACATCCTCTGCTCGAATTATCTCCCTGGCTCTGGAGACACCTCACTGATACTAAAAAAGGACCAAGGAGTATGCTGTCCGACTCTGGATTCAGCAAAGCTCTGACCACGTGCCGCACAATACCATCAAGACCACGGTCCCTGAAAACAAGAACGCTGTACCTTCTACCTCATAACTCCTTGATCCTCTCTTTTTACACTGCGCACAGTACACCACACACATTGAGTTCAGAGCGTTAGGCCAACTGATCAGCTTCATCTGAAATACTTTATACCCAGTATTACCTCCTTTAAGATGGTTACACCTAGCGCCTCTGCACTCTCCAGCATTAATTTCGTTGTCTAGTCAATCATCCTAGGTGTCAGATGTACTGTTTATCGGCCATTCCATGCCGTTTTGACTTCCCTCCGGACACCCTCAACTGTTCACTTAATGTTGGCTGGAGCATTAATATAGGCCTTTAAACATACTCAACTCGTTTGCCAATGAACTACTATCATGGATATATATTACAAGAGCATTAATGACATTAACAATGTTTACATTCAATTTTCATTAAACAGATATCTGTTCTGAATGGTTCAAGCTTACCACAAATTCATAGACATAAAACACAGATACGTTGATTAATTCAATGAAATATCTGCACAAGGACTGGCACAAATACCCATCTGCTAACTGTTCCAGGCTTTTATTTTAAGTCTACAAAACTCATGAGCTGGCTTCACTACGCACTGATGCTTTATCAAGTTATTATTTAAACAAGTGGTCACGAGCGAACTAACGCTCCTAAGATGTTTAGATATCAGCGAGAACTCGCTAGACCCAAAAGCCATGACGTTTTACCTCGACAAGTGATCCTACGGTTTGAAAAATGTTTGAAAAAAATGTTAACCTTTCACATTCACAGCGTCTCCATCGCCCTAACAACCGAAGATAGGGTATTTTAATGAGCCCCACACTGGAGACCAATCGATGGTTAGTCTTTCATTTTCTGAGTTTGCGCTTCCAATCAATTTAGGCGTCTTACATGTAGTTTAGACTATATAATCCTCCCCACATCAATAACGTAAGGTATTTTAATCAAACACGTTATAAAAAAAAATCTTAATGATGCAGAAATGATTCCCTGTATTCTGTCCAGGTCATCCCCACTAATTCTTATTTTGGTTCTAATAATTTATATAATTCCTGGACTAATTAGCGTAACGATTTACATTATTCTTTGTCAGCAAGCCCAAAGGAGAACCCCAAAAATACAAATTTTAAAAGAGCCTACGTGGCTGCCCGTGCAAATATATAGCAATTTCCTTCTACCTCCCTGATTTTCGAAGATGTTGCTAGTCTGGGTTACTGTTAATGTTTTCAAACGTATACCCATCCATATTGTGGTAATCCTTTTCCCTAATAAGCGTTATTTGTATGATGTATTTTAAAAACCTAACCTCGGGAAGGGTAAGTTGAATATTCTCACTGTCGTCAGAAAAAAAAGTTAGTTGCTTGTAGTCCTTACACGCGTGTGATGGCAGCATTTGTTATCGCCGACGCGGGTTGCATGCGTTCCCTGATTTTTCGCCTCCTCTGCTCTTTATCCTGTAGTCATCTGTTCGTCGTTCGCGTGTATAAAAATGGAATGAATGAAATATTAAAATTAGGTCATAGTTCAGTTGGTACTCTCACTTGTTTTTCCAAAGAAATTAAGCACCACGTTTCATTGAAGAAAGCGGGTTAATAATATAGTAGCTTGTAGATCAACGTGAAAGCCGTTACATTTGCAGACGAAGCAGAAAAACAAGGGGAATTTCGAGTACCTTCTTTGTGCAGCCCTGTTATTTACCATTGTCTTTTCTTTATTAATTTTATTTGATTAGGCTTCATATATAATTTATATTGTGGATTAGAATATTCCGCCCGACAGGTAATTATGAGAAGGCGAAGCTGGGACTTTATTTGTGACAACCAGGGACAGGAGTGAAGAAAGCTGGACTATATTGTGACAACAGACAGATTGAAAGAAGCTGGACTATATTGTGACAAAGGACTGATTGAAGAAAGCTGGACTATATTGTGACACACAGGACAGATTGAAAGGAAAGCTGTTTTGTAAATTATATGTTTTTTATAATCTTCTATCCAGATTGAAGAAAGTGGACCGTGCTATTGGTGACCACAGGACAGATTTTTGGTAGAAAGCTGGACTTATGGTGAACAACAGGACAGATGTGAAGAAGAAAGCTGGACTTATTGTTGACAACACGGACAGATTGAAGCAAGCTGGTCTATGTTCGTTGACAACAGGACAGATTGAAGAAGCTGGACTATATTGTGACAACAGGAAGATTGGAGAAAGCTGGAATTATATTGTGACAACGGACAGATTTGAAGAAAGCTGGGACTATATGTGACAAAGGACACATTGAAGAAAGCTGGACTATATTTGTGACAAACAGGACAGAATTGAAGAAAGTTGGACTATATCGTGACTACAGGACAGATGAAGTAAGCTGGATATATTGTGACAACAGGGGACAGATTGAAGGACAAGTGGACTATATTGTGGGACAACAGAACCGATTGAAGATAGCTGGACTATACTTGTGACAAAGGACAGATTGAAGAAAGCTGGACTATATGTGACAACAGGACAGAAGAAAGACGGTAGACTATCACGTGACAACAGGCCCGATTGACGGGAGGCTGGATATATCGTGACAATAGGGCAGATTGAAGGAAGCTGAACTATCTCGTGACACCACAGGGACAGATAGAAGGGAAAGCTGGACTATATCGTGAAAAAACAGGACCGATAGAAGGAAAGCTGGACTATTACGTGACAATAGGACAGATAGAAGGATATGCTGGAACTATATCGTGCGACCACAGGCAGATTGATGGATGAGCTGGGACTATTATCGTGAACAACAGGACAGATAGAAGGAAAAGCTGCGACTATATCGTTGACAAACAGGGACATCTAGATAGGAAAGCTAGGACTATATTTGTGGACAAACAGGACAGCATTGAAGAAAGCTGGACTATATCGTGGACCAACAGGGACAGACAGAAGGAAAGCTGGAATATATCGTGACAACAGGTCCAAGGACAGACGGGAAAGATGGAGCTATTAATCGTGACCAACCAGTATCAACTCAGATGGAAAGCTGGCCTACTATCGTGGACGAACAGGACAGATAGAATGAAAGCTGGAACTAAATCGTGGACAAACAGGATCAGCTTTAGACAGAGGGAAATCTGGGACTAAATCGTGACAACAGGACAGACAGACGGAAAGCAGGTACTATATCGGGACAACAGGATACAGGGATAGAAGAACGCTGCGACTATATTGTGACAACAGGGAACAGCTTGAAAAATAAAAGAAAGTGGAGGACGACAATGAGAAAAAGATTAACAGACAGTTTATCACATGTGGATGGCATGGAAAAAAAGGAAAACACACAAGAAGTATCTGTTAAATACGTACTGGATTGAGGATGGATAGTTGTGAGAGAGACAACTAATCACACTATACTGCCAACTAAGGCATGGCACTTGGAAGAATGATAGAGGATAAGGCGGAAGAAATACGTATTTTATGAAATATACAAAGCAACATGCTGGCACAGGGAAAAAAAAAAAAATAACGGCTCCGACAATACTGTAGTAATTGAGAATCACTGACATGGTACTCTGATAGGCTCAGAAAAGAAGAGGAATCTTATTCTAAGATGGCATACACAAGCTAAATGCTGCAGCTACAGCAGGCCCATGCCACGATTTACGAACACTAATTTGGGGTAGAATCGAACTGAACCATCACGGTTGAGATGATTTGAGATGCGATTAGTTGTTAAATATTGGGCCCACGCCCGTTTAGTCGGCATCGAATGATAACACCACTAGTTCGACAAGTTCACCAATATTACACACCTGCCTTTACCTGACTTTTGACAGGTGTATCGAGACTATAAACAGCGTTTCCTTTCCCAAGAACGATATATTACTGTTGCCTGCTAGTTTATATGTTTGTGATGGTTGGTTCGTTTGTTTGTTGCGTTCGAGTGTTTCCCGCTCGTGTGCAGTTGGCAAATGGCAAAAAAGAAGTTAAATTAGGTTTGTGTATCTCGGCGGTAGGCAGCCAGGCGCTTTGGGTGATTCTAAATTAGGGTCTTTCTTTCAAATCTGTCCTGTCGTGCCCGATATTAGTCCAGCTTTCCTTCTATCTGTCCTGTTTGTCACGATAAACATTGAGGTTGTCTGAAGGTCTAACAGGTCAAGGTAGTCACATAGCAAATACGAGCTTCGTAGGGCAATTAAGTGTTAGATATTTCACTGATACTAGGTCAGGCATCGAGAGGATAGGGGAGTTCACTTCCTACCGCGAGTATTTTCATTTCCTATACCTCAAGACGAAAAATGTATGGTGATACCCGGTTCCATACAGGCTGGTAGACTGGAGCGTGACGATGACCGTGAAGCAGAACCCGGCACTCTTTGCCGAGAGAAGACCCAGTGCTTCTAACGCCACTCTTATTGTAAGAAAATCCAGTCTGTTTACGGATATTTCAGAGTATATTTTGGAAATTAGAATAGTTTCTTACTTTTACTTTTTGTTTACGTTTCTACTGTTTGCCGTGAAGAAGCCTTAGTGGGGAAGCTGCAGTTTGCTTCCTTGATCCTTGTGTGTCGCACTGGCTGCAGTGTGAGCTCGTGTTGTTGTAAAAATGTCTGTGATGTTGTACCCATCTGCCTCTTTATTCTTCCCCGTGGCTCTGAAACCTAGATTCTACTCTTCTAGGCGCGTTATGTTTTCTTTCTATAATTGTTTTATCCTATATATAAAATCCCAGCTTTTTCTGTCTGTACGTAATCGCTAAGGGATGCAACTTTTGTTGAAAGTTAGACATTAATTGTATTCTTTCCCTTAATTGTATGGTAATCTCCTCAAAACCTAGTAACACGTACCAAAGAAGAATTCGAAAACGACGGTGTGTGCACAAAAAATATGTTTATAGAATGTGTGATCCGTATACACACCATTGGGATCCTCGCTGCTGCTACGTAATTCGTGTACTGTGGTGAATGCATCAGTGGTTTTCACAAAAAATAAAAAAAAAAAAAAAAAAAAAAAAAAAAAAAAAAAAAAAAAAAAACTTTTTGAATAAGTAAAATTGCTCCGTTAGGTATTGGTGCTTTTGAGATTAATTCCGTCTTATGACGGGCTTTTACACTAGTATACGAAATATTTGGCCATCAAGTGGACGGATACGAACATGGAATATTGGCCGTCAAGTCCAACATCGTAGCGAACAAGAAAATGTTGGCCCGTCACCCGCTGTTTTGAACCTGAAAAATGTTGGCCGTCACAGCTGTTTTGAAACATTGGAAATGTTGGGAAAATTTGTAGAACTCAAAGGACAATCGGTTCAACATATATACTATATATATAGTTGAACCTGAACTGTCGGGCAGCCCCGTGTGTCTGGGCACTGAAACATGGATGGATAACATAAACACAACATAAACAAACAGATAGAGTAGTTCACGCAGAGGCAGAAGGTTTACCAATAATGCGAAAAGATCATTAATGTGTAATGGATAAACACGAAACCAGAGAAAAAAAAATCGCGGAAAAGCTGGCTCGGAATAAGTCGATGTTCGTTGGATGACCTCACTTTGAGGGACCCCTGGGATCGCGTTACCAAGCGACAAACACTTAACTGAAACTATCTAAGGGAAACAGGAAATACAGAGAGACACAACAAATCATAAAGACAGAGTCTTCGAGACACACTTAAAAAGTGATTTTACTGTTTATCCTTCCAGCTCTTTGCCAAAAGTGTATCATTGAAGTGCTGTGGCGTGGCGCATGCAAAATTTGTTGGCAATTCCTGACTCGCTAAGGGAAGCATTTTGAAGTACGGGTCCACTGATTTGAAACTACTTGATATTTTTCTCAGTATGACACGCACCAAGAGCCTTCGTGTACAAGCAACTGTATTTTGTTGCGACTCTGCACACGTGACATTTTGTTTCTCAATCTTGACGACCACTGGCACAAAACACTGACCATTTCTTATGTCACTTCATCTGCGAACCTACCCTTTCATTTTGGCACTTCACGGTGGATTTGTGTAATTTAAATATTTAATGTCATTAATGTTTTAATTAATATTTAATTAACTATTAAAAGTCTCCCGAAATATATGCAATTTTAGACAACGAAGGGTTTTAATTGAACTGAACTTAGTTCCCCACCGTGGTTTAAGGTCCCGGCCTCAGTTAATTTCGGAGCCCAATGTGGGGCCATTCTGATGGGGCCCCCTTGAACTAAAAGATTAGGTTTGTTGTACCGCATTTAATGTCCACATACTGGTGAAAGATATAGGAAGTGTTATTTTTAAGACTATGTCATTGAGTTGTATATTTATTTATAACCTAATTTTTACGTAATCTTCGTTCCTTAACGTTTATTGTTGTTGTTAACGCTGGAGGTGGGGTTTCCGAATTCGCGGGGCCCCCACCCCACCACCCCTGTACGCGGGGCCCCGATTGGTCAGCTAGTTACAAAACTAGGCCTAAGGCCGAGTCGTGGACCCTGTTAGTATTTCAAAGCATGTTTTTTTTTTTATTTTAACAGATGGGGAAGAAATATATTGAGTGATAATTACAAAACTGAGCGATATCTGTATAAGATGATTATCTGTATCCCAACAACGATAAAATCTGGATGACAATTATTTGCTCTATTTCGGTGACGTCTTTTACGTTTTTTTTTTTTTACTTTAATGAAGACTAAACAGAAATCCCGATTCAACCTCTGACTGGGATTATACTTAGGATATATAATGTTTCATTTCCAAATAATCTGAACAACTGCCGACCTGAGCAAGTGGCATGCACATTTGTTTAAATAGGGATACTCACAATTGTGCTTAGGCCTATACGTTAAATAATACAATTAAAAACCAACAACACAAAAATCAAGAAGAAAACTTATGCACAAGAATACTATTAAAGTGGAGGGTTGTAAAGGCCTGGTTGTTCTAGTTATTTATACGGGACTTTACCGATCTTTAAAATTGGACTTTCCAACTGTTTTAAAGTAACATGCATTGTAAGACCCGCATCAGACCTTCACATTCCCAGCCACTATATATATTAACATGTGTTCGTGTTAAATATTGTTTGACTATCATTTTGCAGTTCCTAGGGTCTGTCTCATTCTCAATACCCTCCTCTCTATTTATAGGTAAGTTGGATGCCGCAATTAATCCAATATTGGTTTTCTCCTTTGGTTCATACCTCTTACACGTTAACCAGCAATAGTTCTATCTTATTGTCTTGAAGACATATGCACAGTTAAGGTACTTCTATTCTGCCATAGGTCATTTCCCATCTGTTAGTCTGAGACGTTTCGTATTACTCGGAAATTTTAATTTCCCTAGATATCTGACATTATTCTTGTTTGTAGCCCTGAACATCTTATAGGCATGTTTCCTTTCCAGATTTTTTATCCCACTCTGCTTTCAATTCATTGTTATTTAAATCTTTAATTAAGCTCTTAATTTCTGATTTAGCTCCATCCCTACATTTATTAGAATTTTATCCGAAGTCTACCTTTCTTGGCTTCTTTATCTGCCTTTTCCATTTCTTCTATGCCACCATGTTACGGGTATCCAAGCACAAGTTAATATGAACCTCCTCTGGGAAAATACAGTATGTAGTTGCCAGAACATCTTCCTCTGCTATATCAGGTTACTTACAATCTCGTTAAGTTTCTAAGTGCTTTAATTGTGAAAGAGAAGTCAGTTAAAAAAACTGTTAATTTTTTGGGAGGGGTATTCCGAGAATATTTCTAGTGCTGGGGGGGTTTTGTATTGCACCCTATCTGCCGTGCAAATGGATGTATTTTTCCGTGCTGCTAATCGTCTTTTGCCATTTTCCATATTGGAATATATCTATTCCTATCCCCCCATTATACCACTCCTCTCCCTTGGATCCATCTAATTGTGTACACAGTAATGCTGTCTTTTGCTATTTGGGTATATATCTTACGTAATTTTCGTCCTACTCGCACCCCCCCCCCCCCCCCCCCTACAAAGCCGGCTTTTTCGCATAAAAGAAATAATAAATCTGGTTTCGGTCACGAAAAAACTGAATAAGTCCGGGCAATATCGGGACGTCTCCCTGACCCTAATCTTCAAAATTAGTCGCCCACGTCGTTAGAGTTAATATTAAGGTTAGGGTTCGGATTTAGGATCCTAAAACATTAACCCTAACCCCTTCTTAATGCGGTCTACAATTAATTTTTTAAGGCCGTATGTAACACATGTCGCACTATTTACATTTCAATTGACTTGGTATCAACTGATAGAACACTATGCTCTGTTGGGACAGTCACTGGTAAGTATCCAATGATATTGATGATATATACTTACATCCCACACAGTTACATACATGAATACTTACAGATCTGCACAAAAAACCCACACACCTATTTACAACCAACACCTTGCGAGAAAAAAAATATTATATTACTATGTCCGCGTTTCACCACCTCAGCATGCCGAGTTCCCCGAATATTTCTGTTACGGTTCGACAAGTTGTAGGTCAGACGTACACGGCTTGATTGCCCACCCAAGGCACGAGGATGTTACAAAAATACATCACGACGGCGGCATCCCCCACAGGCCGTCGCAATTAAGCTATGTCTAAAGAAGTTTTGTGAATGTTGGTTAGTGACCTCACCATGTAATACAAATTTACTCAGCAAACAATCACTTCAAGAGTTCCAGGAGTAGATAAATTAATTTGGCCGCAACGGCGGATCTTCCTTTGACACCCTCTTCCCCCCCCCCCCCCCCACCATAGAAACCCAACTTGCAAGTATATTTTTAGCAGTAAATACTATCACAAAAGATGTCCGATGGACCTCGTCCTGTTTGTCACACTGGGGCCGCCGCAAGCGCCCCCCATATCTCGCACTCCTTCATCGCATGGTCACTGCCTGTACTGTAGTGAATTTGTCACCACACCCATAACTGGTGCGCACCGTCAGGTAGGGGGAATTTACCTCTTTTTTAGGGAGCACAATAGGGACATTCGTTCTCTCCCGGAGCCACGGGGGAAGGGGGATGAGGGCCACAATTATTTTCTGTTTCGGTAGCTGAGTCAAACGCGCCAGATGCAACCCCGTTGGACCCGAGTTTTTTACAACAAAGTAAGACATAATTATCGTACATTTATTCGATTCACTCCCGTGGTTAGGCCGGTGGGTGCAGTTCGGAACGTCCTTGATTCGATTCCCCCCCGGAAAACCTATCACTTCTGTTGTTTTTCTCTTGTCTCGTCTTCAACTTCTTTACTTCTTCACTGAGCTTGCCTGATAAACATACCTTTGTGTTGAGTTTGTTTGGGTTATTTATTGGTACTGTTGCAGGCTTGGGTTTTCCCCTCCATGGTATATGTTTTTACATTTAGGACCAGCGTAGTATACCCTCCTCATCTGATCCCATTTTCATTGGATCGCCAAAGTTTTTCTGTCTCTTGTCTTGATGGTTCACTTCCGAGAGACCTCTTTTCTGTTATCTGTTACTTCCTTACTTATCGCGCTTACCTTCTATAGGGCGGTTACGTGACGACTGGTCGGTTACACGAAATTAAATGACAGGACTGAAAGAAAACACAACCACTCACATATGCACATAATAAAATGTAATAGTCCCAGTACACATAGACAAGACAAGCAAAACTACCATGTTCAAACTTGAGACAAAGACGCTAAGCGAGTAAGTATAGTTGACGTGCCCACAACCAAGAGAATATGGACATTTGTACACAACCAGTGAGAATATAGTATGGTTCATGGCTGTATCATACCAAAGACGAATATTGACATGTATATACAATTATGGGAATATAGTTGACATGTGCTGTCCAAAGAGCATGTAGGCCATGTACATACCAAGAGAAGATTTTTTGGGGACATTGTGAAATCAAAGAGAACCCTAGGGGGAAATGCAACCCAGAGCATCTTTTTTGATATATAAACATACAGAAACAGGGACATACACACCAAAGAGAATACCAGGACGATATTCACACGAAATACAGACCTTAATCTACCTTACAGAATACAGACAATATACACCCAGAGCACCATAGACATATACACACACAGAATAAACATAATAAGCACAAAGAATCCAGATACTATACACACAGAGAAACAACAGCCAGATACCCCCACAGAATACAGACATACACAGTCAATCAGAATACATATAAAAACCACACAGAGAAATACAAATATATAGAAACACCACAGAGAATACCGACATAAAGGGATCACAGAGAATAAGACGATGCAAAATCAAAGAGAACTACAGGAATATACCCAAAAAGAATACAATGACCGTATATACTATAATGCAGACAATTACACAACACCTATGTAAAAAAGCAGGGAATACAGGACAAATACAATACACAAACATTAGCAGGACATACAAACTCAGTGAATACAGACATATACACACAGGGAAAAACAGCCTATACATACACAGAAAATACAGATATACAATGAACAGAGAATAAAGACATTGTCACGGGATTGTGCCCCCTTGCTTTCGGCAGTAGTGGTCCACTAATGGTCCACAACGCAAGCGTATCTAAAAGTAGGTCCATAATCCAAGGATATCTATCTTCGCGCAAAATTACTCCTTGGCAAAACAAGATATATATAGAAGATGAATGGCGATTCGTACCTTAGGGGAGCCTTCACAAAAATATTCCCTAAAAGTCAAGAACAAACGCTGCTTAATTGGCTGAGCAAATTTGTTAACTTATTATCTGGTCCGTCGCCTTTTAGTGACTAGGGGGGGTTATGCCATTGATTTCTGGCCGTTCAAGCCCCCAGTTCTTGCAGTAATCACAAGGTATTGCCCATCTTATAACCCAATGGCTAAATGATATAAATCTTACAAAAAAGAAAAAAGTCTAAAATGTTGTATATCCCAGCGGACTCTAAATCGTCCTGGGGTGTCAGGATCCAAAAAACTTTTTGTTTCCCATGCTTGTCGTGTAGCCGATCTTCTCCCATCTGGCAGGACTAAACGACCAAACCATAATTAAGCTTGGGACTGTTCTGCCAGGGGGTGGGATTTAAGGCCTTGACAAATCGTCTGGTTGCGTACCATATCAAAGTCTTCTTAAAAACTTCAACATCCTTACTCAGATACCTCATTTCCTGAGGGGTTGGATCTGGTTTTTGTGGGTTGTAGTCCGATTGCCATGACAGATAACATCCATATGTAACAAGACTGGGGACATAGGTGGAGCGGTGTATCAACCAATCTTTCGTTTTTCAAACCAACCTCCCCTGCTCCCAAGCTGAGGAATCCTCGAAAAATGGCCATGAAAAAAGTCTCCCAGCTGCTGCTTGTCAAGTGGCCACTCTCTTCTTTGATACCTCCCTTATCGGTCTCTAATAGCTCTCAAGATATACTAAAGTGGTCCACCTTCTCCCAGACCTGTTCTCCTCAGGCCATTAAACCATCCAGAATGTGTTCCACCACAAAAAATAGCATCACCTCTGGATTTTTGTTTTAGAGCAAAACCTTATGACCCCTCCCTCCTCTTCTCCATGTCTTTCTTCAGACTTGCAGGTTGGATTGGAGATGTGACTCCTGGATTTGCATACAGACATAACACTCAGTGAAAATACAATATAATACACTGTAAGTGGGTATTGATGGTATTTTATGATGATGATGGTACTAGTTGTAAAAATGTTATGAGGCCAGCTGTGACTGGCTCTTGTGGATAAAATGTAATTGAGAATTGTCAGAAGGCTATTTCTTGCTACCACTACGACCTCACACTTATTTTTTTTATTGAATGTAGCTACGTGAAGTGTCTAGGGTAATGATGTTGTTACTGTGGTGTGATAGTTATCACATTATACCCATAGATTGATTTAACAAGACTAAAAAGATTAAACAAAGTGTTAAAATTTACACTGAACTAACTCACGTGTGTAAAGTTTTTGATATAATTATATTACATTTATTTGTTCTGGATCAAGTTTTATTTTGACCAGAACTTGTTTTAAAAGAAGGATTTAAAATTTATGAAAATTATGCATGGAATGTTACATAATAAATGCAAAAGTGTACATATTTAAGTACTAGAATAGTTATTTTATTAAAATGTTTAAATAGTCAGCTACTAAGGAGGATATTTATTGTCTGTGCTGTTGGGGTGGTCTCATCACACCTGTCTATATTGACTACATAGTGTCCAGAAAATGGTGGGAATTTTTATGGGGTATCTGCAACTAAATGGGGTTGGTGAATATCCAGCAGACCAGAGGCTCACTCATCTGGTATTTGTAGCTCTGGTGCTGAAATCAGGTGGTCCCACCTCTCCGTGCTGGCGGGCAATAATGGTGGTCTCTGTCACAAGGACTGCACAGATACACTTGTGTAAATCACCACCCGAGTAGATACTGCTTCGTTGACGACAGAAACTCGCAGCTCTGCAATCAAAGTATGGGCCATGTGTCAAAATCTATTCTCTACCCACGTCTGGACACCACACTGACACAACAACCACATTATACAGCCAGGTCAGATCTCTCTGACCAAACAGCACAGTTACCATGGTGGGTTTACATCCGATAGATCCTCCCAGACTATAGATTCTGAAAAATAATTATTAGTGTTCTACACTAAAAGCGGATAGGTAATATGTTTCCTTATTCTCAACTCTTGATCGGTCTTGCATAATCCTTGCTGGTGTTTAGGTACATTGTTAGTCCCTAGACCCTGACTTGGGCGGGGGGTCTAGAGCAAAATCCCTACTTGTTTGTAAGGCTAGATTATGATATGGCAGTATCAAATCACTCGAACATGAAACAATATTCAAAATATATAAAGAAATAATTTCAATCTTACCAGATTATGAATAATTAACACAGAAGTGCTAGCAAAACTCAGCTGAGCTGCTGGCTATAGGATGGCGTCCCTAAATTTAACTCACTGTCTTTCATATGGGAAAACACCACACTTTAAAATCTGTGTCTAACACTGAACAATTATTGAAGAATGACCCCAAATGCGCTCTAGCGCTAATAATATGATTGTCTGTGGCCAATCACTGCCGAGGTTTATTTTTAATTTCAAATTTCCTCACTAAAGTCATTTCAGTCAAGCTTCAGTCACGTATGGATGGTTATCTGTTAGTCTGTCCGTCTCTACTTGTGTTTCTACAAAATTGTGCTCGATTTTTGACCCAACCGTTCTCTCCCCTTCAAATTTTTGTTGTAAAAAGTTATATTTAGACACAGCTACCACCAATGTCCCTTCACTTCTATGCCAAGTAAATTTGAACATCTGTGTCCAAGGTCGTGTTTTTGTGTGCAAATAACGATATGTTAGATTCAATGCAGTCTGTGGCTGATGTAAACTACACTGTCTTTTGTCATTATTTTCAATATTATCTATCCGTCTGTAAAATTAAGACCATATTCGTTCACTGCTCAGAATAGGTTCCATTTTCAGGCCCAGCTAATTTTTACATTCCTAGTCAATTAATATTAAGAAAATTTTACGCAAAAAACGGTCCCAAATTTAATTTTTGTAATAAGTTAAATGGACTGTTCAGATATTTTAATTTAGGAATATTCAACATTAGCTGGCAGAATGGGCTGCTATTCAGATTTGCGCAGTGAACGAATATGGTCTTAATTTTACAGACGGATAGATAATATTGAAAATAATGACAAAAGACAGTGTAGTTTTTTTATCAGCCACAGGACTGCATTGTATCTAACCATTTATCGTTATTTGCACACAAAAACACGACCTTGGACACAGATGTTCAAATTTACTTGGCATAGAAGTGAAGGGACATTGGTGGTAGCTGTGTCTAAATATAACTTTTTACAACAAAAATTTGAAGGGGAGAGAACGGTTGGGTCAAAAATCGAGCACAATTTTGTAGAAACACAAGTAGAGACGGACAGACTAACAGATAACCATCCATACGTGACTGAAGCTTGACTGAAATGACTTTAGTGAGGAAATTTGAAATTAAAAATAAACCTCGGCAGTGATTGGCCACAGACAATCATATTATTAGCGCTTAGAGCGCATTTGGGGTCATTCTTCAATAATTGTTCAGTGTTAGACACAGATTTTAAAAAGTGTGGTGTTTTCCCATATGAAAGACAGTGAGTTAAATTTAGGGACGCCATCCTATAGCCAGCAGCTCAGCTGAGTTTTGCTAGCACTTCTGTGTTAATTATTCATAATCTGGTAAGATTGAAATTATTTCTTTATATATTTTGAATATTGTTTCATGTTCGAGTGATTTGATACTGCCATATCATAATCTAGCCTTACAAACAAGTAGGGATTTTGCTCTAGACCCCCCCGCCCAAGTCAGGGTCTAGGGACTAACAATGTACCTAAACACCAGCAAGGATTATGCAAGACCGATCAAGAGTTGAGAATAAGGAACATATTACCTATCCTCTTTTAGGGTAGAAAACTAATAATTATTTTTCAGAATCTATAGTCTGGGAGGATCTATCGGAAGAAAACCCACCATGGTAACTGTGCTGTTTGGTCAGAGAGATCTGACCTGTCTGTATAATGTGGTTGTTGTGTCAGTGTGGTGTCCAGACGTGGGTAGAGAATAGATTTTGACACATGGCCCATACTTTGATTGCAGAGCTGCGAGTTTCTGTCGTCAACGAAGCAGTATCTATTCGGGTGGTGATTTACACAAGTGTATCTGTGCAGTCCTTGTGACAGAGACCACCATTATTGCCCGCCAGCACGGAGAGGTGGGACCGCCTGATTTCAGCACCAGAGCTACAAATACCAGATGAGTGAGCCTCTGGTCTGCTGGATATTCACCAACCCCATTAAGTTGCAGATACCCCATAAAAATTCCCACCATTTTCTGGACACTATGTAGTCAATATAGACAGGTGTGATGAGACCACCCAAACAGCACAGACAATAAATATCCTCCCTAGTAGCTGACTACCAGAACATTTTAATAAAACTAACTATTCTAGTACTTAAATATGTACACTTTTGCATTTATTATGTAACATTCCATGCATAATTTTCATAAATTTTAAATCCTTCTTTTTAAAACAAGTTCTGGTCAAAATAAAACTTGATCCAGAACAAATAAATGTAATATAATTATATCAAAAACTTTACACCCGTGAGTTAGTTCAGTGTATTTTAACACTTGTTAATCTTATTAGTCTTGTTAAATATCTATGGGTATATTTATAACTATCACACCACAGTACACATCATTACCCTAGACACTTCACGTAGCTACATTCAATAAAAAAAATTAAGTGTGAGGTCGTAGTGGTAGCAAGAAAGGCCTTCTGACAATTCTCAATTACATTTTATCTCAGGAGCCTTCACAGCTGGCCTCATACAATTTACACGTAGTACCATCATCATCATACAATACCATCAATACCACTACAGTGTGTATATCTGTATTTTCACTGTGTGTATGTCTGTATTCAAATCAGAGTCACATCTCCAATCCAACCTGCAAGTCTGGAAGAAAGAGCTGGAGAAGAGAGGGATGGTCATAAGTAGCTCTAAAACAAAATCCATGGTGATATCACGAGAAGAAAGAAGACATCAGATTAAGCTGAGAGAACAGGTCCTGGAGAAGGTCGACCACTTTAAATATCTCGGAGCTATTATAGACCGAAAGGGAGGCATCAAAGAAGAGTTGGCCACTCGAAAAGCAGCAGCTGGGAGACTTTTTCAGGCCATAAATCGAGGATTCCTCAGCAAGAGAGAGGTTGGTAAGAAAACGAAGATGGTTGTACACCGCTCCACCTATGTCCCAGTCTTGACATATGGATGCGAGTCATGGGCAATGACTACAACCCACAAAAACCAGATCCAAACCTCAGAAATGAGGTATCTGAGGAAGGTGGTTGAAGTAACAAGAAGAGACATGGTCCGCAACCAGACGATACGTCAAGGCCTAAAATCCCACCCCCTGCAGACCCAAGTAGAACAGTCCAACTAAGATGGTTTGTCCATGTCTGCAGAATGGGAGAAGATCGGCTACCACGACAAGCATGGGAAACAAAGAGTCAGGGATCCAGACCCCCAGGACGACCCAGAGTCCGCTGGGAGGACAACATTAGACAATCTTTGAAGGACTATAGGACTACATATAGAACCAGGCCAGGAGGGAAGACAGCCGAGGGCATAGTCTGGCTTACTCTCTGGGGGCTTGACGGGCCAGAATCATCATAACCCCTTCACAAGAAGGGGAACGACCAGATAATAAGTTAACAAATTTGCTCAGCATTTAAGCAGCGTTTGTTCTTGACTCCTGGGAATTTCTTGTGAAGGCTCCCCTAAGGTAGAATCGCCATTCATCTTCTATATATATCTTTGCCAAGAGTAATCTTGCGCGAAGATAGATACCTTGGACGACCTACTTTTAGATACGCTTGCGTTGTACCATTTTGGACCACTACTTCAAAGCAAGGGCTTTGCAATCCCGTGACAATTTCTTTATTCTCTGTCGTGTGTTTATATCTGTATTTTCGTGTAAATCTGTTTTCCCTGTGTGTATATGTCTGTATTCTCTGTGTTTGTATGTCTGTATTTTTTGTGTATGTATATGTCTGTATTCCCTGTGTTTATATGTCTGTATTCCTGTTAGTATATGTCTGTATTCAAATGTGTATATGTCTGTATTCTCTATGTGTATATGTCTGTATTCTCTGTGTCTATATGTCGGTATTCTCTGTTTCTATATATTTGTATTCTCTGTGTGTATATATATGTATTCTGTGACTGTGTATGTCTGTATTCTGTGTGTGTATCTGTCTTCATTCTCTGTGTGTATATATCTGTATTCTTTGTGCATATATGTTTATTCTGTGTGTGTATATGTCTATGTTCTCTGTGTGTATATGTCTGTATTCTGTATGTATATATGTCTGTATTCTGTGTGTATATGTCTGTATTCTCTTTGTGTGTATGTCTGTATTCTGTATGTTTATATATCTGTATTCTCTGTGTGCATTTGTCTAGGTTCTCTTTGTTTGTAAATGTCTATCTTCTCTTTGTATGTACATGTCTATATTCTCTTTGTATGTACATGTCTATATTCTCTTTGTATATACATGTCTATATTCTCTTTGTATGTACATGTCTATATTCTCTTTGTGTGTACATGTCTATATTCTCTTTGTGTGCACGTCTATATTCTCTTAGCGTCTTTGTCTCAATTTTTACATGTTAGTTTGCTTGTCTTGTCTATGTGTATGTGTCTATTACATTTTATTATGTGCATATGTGTGTGTGTTTTCTTTCAGTCTGTCATTTAATTTCGTGTAACCTACCAGTCTTCACTTAACCGCCCTATAGAAGGTAAGCGCTATAAGTAGGAAGATAACAGGATGAACAGAAAAGAGTCTCTCGGAGTGAACCATCAAGACAAGAGACAGAAAACGTTGGCGATCCAATGAAATTGGATCAGATGAGGGAGGTATACTACGGGTCCTAAATGTATAAACATATAAGGAGGGGAAACCCGAGGCCTGCAAACAGTAAATAAATAAACAAACAACACACAAAGGTATGTTATCAGGCACTCAGTGAGAAGTAAAGAAGTAGAAGACTAGACAATAGAAAAACAACAGAAGTGATAGGTTTACCGGGAATCGAACAAGGACTTTCCGAACTGCACCCACCGCCTAACCACGGGAGTGAATCGATAAATGTATTTTAATTATGTCTTCCTTTGTTGTAAAACTCGGGTCACGTTGCCTCTTGCGCGTTGACTCAGCTACCGAAACAGAAAATAATGTGGCCCTCATCCCCCTTCCCCGTTGCTCCGGGATAGAACGAATGTCCCTTATTTTGCTCCCTAAAAAGAGGTAAATTCCCCTACTGACGTTGCGCACCAGTTAGGGACAAATTCACTACAGTACAGCAGTGACATGCTATGAGGAGTGCGAGATATGGGGGGGCGCTTGCGGTCGGCCCCAGGTGACAAACAGGACGGGGTGCCATCGGACACTTTTGTGATAGTATTTACTGCTAAAAATATACTTGCAAGTGGGTTTCTTGGTGGCGGGGGGGGGGGCGGGGGGGGGAATAGGGGTGTCAAAGGTAAGATCCGCCTTGCTGCCAAATAATTTATCTACTCCTTGTACTCTTGAAGTGATTGTTTCTGGAGTAATTTGTATTACATGGTGAGGTCACTAACCACATTCACAAAACTTCTTAGACGCCTATTGCGACGGCTGTGGGATGCGCCGTCGGTGTGTATTTTTAACATCCTGGTGCCTGTGGGGTGGCAATCAAGCGTGACGTCTGACCTACATTTGTCGAACCGTAACAGAAATATTGCCGGGGACTCGGCATGCTGAGGTGGTGAACGCGGACATAGTAATATAATATTTTTTTTCTGCAAGTGGTTGTTGTAAATGTGTGTGGGTTTTTTGCAGATCTGTAAGTATTCATGTATGTAACTGTGTGTATGTAATTATATATCATCAATATCATTGATACTTACCAGTGACTTCCCTACAGAGCATAGGTGTTCAATCAGTTGATACCAAGTCAATTGAAATGAAAAATAGTGCGACATGTGTTACATACGGCCTTAAAAAAGAATTTGTAGACGCAGTAAGAAGGGGTTAGGGTTAAGGTTTAGGAATCCTAAATCTAACCCTAACCTTAATATTAACTCTAACGACGTGGGCGACTAATTTGAGATTAGGGTCAGGAGACGTCCGGATATTGCCGGACTTATTCAGTTTTTCGTGTCCGACCAGATTTATTATTTCTTTTATGGCGAAAAATCCGGCTTTTATGCGATAGACTAAATTACGTAAATATATACAACAAATATCAAAAGACAGCATTACTGTGTACACAGATGGATCCAAGGGAGAGGATGGTAAATTGGGGATAGGAATATATATTCCAATATGGAAAATGGCAAAAGAATATAGCATCACGGAAAATACATCCATTTTCACTGCAGAGATGGTGGCAATACTAAAAGCACTAGAAATATTCTCTAATAACCCTCCCAAAAAATTAACAGTTTTAACTGACTCTCTTTCAACAATTAAAGCACTTAGAAACTTACGAGAATGTAGTAGACCTGATATAGCAGAGGAGATTTTTCTGGCTACTACATACTTATATTCCAGAGGATGTTCAGTATTAATTGCTTGGATACCTTCACATGTTGGCATAGAAGGAAATGAAAAGGCAGATAAAGAAGCCAAGAAAGGTAGATCTGATAAAAATCTAATAAATGTAGGGATGAGTAAATCAGAAATTAAGAGCTTAATTAAAGATTTAATAACAGATGAATGGAAAGCAGAGTGGGATAAAAATCTGAAAGGAAGACATGCATATAAGATGTTCAGGGCTCCAACAAGAAAATGTCAGATATCTAGGGAATTAAAAATTCCGAGTAATAAGAAACTTCTCAGACTACAGATGGGAAATGACTATTTCAGAATAGAAGAACCTTACTGTGCATGATGTCTTCAAGACAATAATATAGAACATTTCTTGTTAAAGTGTAAGAGGTATGACCAAATGAGAATACCAATATTGGATTATTTGCAGGCATCCAACTTACCTATAAATATAGAGGAGGTATTGAGAATAGACAGACCTAGGGAACTGCATAATATAGTCAAACAATATTTAACACGAACACATGTTAATATATAGTGGCTGGGAATGTGAAGGTCTGATGCTGTTCTTACAATGCATGTGACTTTAAACAGATGAAAGTCAATTAAATATCTGGTAAAGTCCGTTATATAACTAGAACCACCAGGCCTTTACACCCCTCCACTTTAATATTATTCTTGTTCATAGTTTCTTCTTGATTTTGTTTGTTTGGTTTTTATTGTATTATTTAACGTATAGGCCTAAGCACAATTGTGAGTATCCCTATTTTCAAATGTGATGCCACTTTCTCATGTCGGCAGTTGTTCATATTATTTGGAATTGAAAACAATATATATCCTAATTATAACCCATCAGAGGTTGAACGGGATTTCTGTTTATCTTCATTAATTTAAAAAAAAAAACGTAAAAGACGTCACCGAATCGAGCAAATAATTGTCAACCAGATTTTATCTTGTTGGATACAGATTATCATCATATACAGATATCTCAGGTTTTGTAATTATCACTCAATATATTTCTTCCCATCTGTTAAAAAAAAAAAAAAACATGCTTTGAATACTAACAGGGTCACGACCGGCCTTAGGCTGTTTTGAACTATCTGACCAATCGGGCCCCGCGTACAGGGGGCTGCGAATTCGGGACCCCACCTCCAGCTTTAACAACAACAAAAACGTTAAGGAACGAAGATTACTTAAAATTAGGTATAAAAAAATACAAGCAATGACATTGTCTTAAAAATAACACTTCTATATTCTTTCACCATATGTTGACATTAAATTCGGTACAACAAACCTAATCTTAAGTTCAAGGGGGCCCCATCAGAATGGCCCACATTGGGCACCGAAATTACTGAGGCCGGACCTTAAACACGGTGGGGCACTAAGTTCAGTCAATTAAAACCTCGTTGTCTATTGCATATTTCCGATAATTTTAATATTTAATTAAATATTAATTAAACATTAATGACATTATATATTTATTACACAAATCCACGTGAAGTGCCAAAATGAAAGTGTATGTACGCAGATGAATTGAAAAAGAAATGTTCGTGTTTTGCCAGTGGTCGTCAAGATTGAGAAACAAAATGTCACGTGTGCAGAGACGCAACAAAATACAGTTGCTTGTACAGAAGGCTCTTGTGCTTGTCATACTGAGAAATATCATAGTAGTTTCAAATCAGTGGACCCGTACTTCAAAATGCTTTCCTTAGATTCAGGAATTGCCAACAAATTTGCATGCGCCACGCCACAGCACTTCAATTATACACTTTTGGAAAGACTGGAAGAAAACAGTAATCACTTTTTAAGTGTGTCTCGAATTCTCTTCTTTATGATTTGTTGTGTCTCTCTGTATTTCATTTCCCTTAGAAATTTCAGTTTAAGTGTTGTCTCTTGTAACGCGATCCAATGGTTCCCTCAAAGTGAGTCATCCAAAAACATCGTCTTTTCCTAGCCACTTTTCCGCTATTTTTTTTCTTCTGGTTCTTGTTATCCGTTACACATTAATGATCTTTTCGCATTATTGTAAACCTTCTGCTCTGCGTGAACTACTCTATCTGTTGTTTATTGTTTTTTTATGTTATCCATCCATGTTTCAGAGCCATACACACGGGCTGCCCGACATTTCAGTTCAATATATATATGTATATATGTTGAACCGGATTTCCTTTGATTTCTACAAATTTCCCAACATTTCCATGTTCAAAACAGCTGTGACGGCCAACATTTTCATGTTCAAAACAGCGGTGACGGCCAACATTTTCATGTTCGCTACGAATTTGGACTTGACGGCCAATATTTCCATGTTCGTATCCGTCCACTTGATGGCCAATATTTCTATACTAGTGTAAAAGCCCGTCATAAGACGGGAATTAATCTCAAAAGCACCAATACCTAACGGCAATTTTACTTATTCAAAAGTATTTTTTTAAAACCACTGTGCATCACCACAGTACACGAATTACGTAGCAGCAGCGAGGATCCCAATGTGTGTATACGGGATCACACATTCTATAAACATATTTTTGTGCACACCGTCTTTTGCGAATTCTTCTTTGGTACGTGTTACTATTTTTGGGAGAGTACCTAAATAAGGGAAAGAATACAATTAATGTCTAACTTTCAACCAAAGTTGCATCCCTTAGCGTTACGTACAGACAGAAAAAGCTGGGATTTTATATATAGGATAAAACAATTATAGAAAGAAAACATAACGCGCCTAGAAGAGTAGGAATCTAGTTTCAGAGCACGGGGGAAGATAAAGAGGCAGATGGGTAGACATCACAGACATTTTACAACAACACGAGCTCACTGCAGCCAGTGCGACACACAAGGATCAAGGAAGCAAACTTCAGCTTCCCCACTAAGAGCTTCTTCACGGCAACAGTAGAACGTAAACAAAAAGTAAAAGTAAGAAACTATTCTAATTTCCAAAATACTCTGAAATCCGAAAACAGACTTGATTTTATCAAAGTAGAGTGGTTAGAGCACTGGTCTCTCTCGGCAAAGGTGCCGGGTTCGATTCACGGTATCGTCACGCTCCAGTCTACCAGCTGTAAACGGGTATCCTACTTTTCTCTTGAGGTAAGGAAAGAAAAGACTGCGAGGAAGGGAACTCCCACCTCTCGATGCTGGACCTAGTATAGTGAAATATCTAACACTTCATTGCCCTACGGCCGTATATGCTATGTGACTACCTTGACCTGTTAGACCTTCAGACACCTCAATGTTTATCGTGACAACAGGACAGATAGAAGGAAAGCTGGACTATATCGTGACGACAGGACAGATTGAAGAAAGACCCTACTTTAGAATCACCCAAGCTCCTTGGCTGCCTACCGCCGAGATACACAAACCTAATTAACTTCTTTTGGCAATGCTACTGCACTAGCGGAAACACTCGAGCAAACAAACAAACAACCAAACAAACATATAAACTGCAGGCCACATTTTCGTTTCTTGAAGACGCTGTTAAGCTCGATACCTGTCAAAGTCAGGTAAGGCAGGTGTGTAATATTGTGACTGTCGACTAGTGTGTTATCTCGTGCCCTAACGGGCGTGCCATATTAACACTCCCTTAATCCAACCGTGAGGTCAGTGATTCTCAATGTGTTCGTTCGTGCAGGGCCTGCTGTGCAGCATTTAGCTTGTGTGCCTTCTTAAATAAGATCTTCTTCTTCTGCTTCAAGTACCATGTCAGTGATTCTCAATTTCTACGTTAGTGCGGAGCCGTCTGTGCAGCATGTTGCTTTGTTATTTCATAAAATATGTTTTCTTCCCCTTTCCTCTTCTTCTTCAAGTGCCATGCCTTGTGGCGTAGGTGATTATGTCTCTCCACAACTTCCTCTCTCCAGTACTATTTATACCTTCTGTTGTTTCCTTTTTTCCATGCCATGATGTTAAACTGTCTGGTATCTTTTCTCTTTGTCGTCCTCAATCTTTTATTTTTTCAATCTGTCCTGTTGTCACACTATAGTCCAGCTTTCCTTCTATCTGTCCTGTTGTCACGATATAGTCCAGCTTTCCTTCTGTCTGTCCTGTTGTCACGATATAGTCCAGCTTTCCTTCTATCTGTCCTGTTGTCACGATTTAGTCCAGCTTTCCTTCTATCTGTCCTGTTGTCACGATATAGTCCAGCTTTCCTTCTATTTGTCCTGTTGTCACGATATAGTCCAGCTTTCCTTCTGTCTGTCCTGTTGTCACGATATAGTCCAGCTTTCCTTCTGTCTGTCCTGTTGTCACGATATAGTCCAGCTTTCCTTCTGTCTGTCCTGTTGTCACGATATAGTCCAGCTTTCTTCAATCTGTCCTGTTGTCACGATATAGTCCAGCTTTCCTTCTATATGTCCTGTTGTCACGATATAGTCCAGCTTTCCTTCTATCTGTCCTGTTGTCACGATATAGTCCAGCTTCCTTCAATCTGTCCTGTTGTCACGATATAGTCCAGCATTCCTTCTATCTGTCCTATTGTCACGGTATAGTCCAGCTTTCCTTCTATCTGTCCTGTTGTCACGATATAGTCCAGCTTTCCTTCTATCTGTCCTGTTGTCACGATATAGTTCAGCTTCCTTCAATCTGCCCTATTGTCACGATATAGTCCAGCCTCCTTCAATCGGTCCTGTTGTCACGATATAGTCCAGCCTCCTTCAATCGGTCCTGTTGTCACGATATAGTCTACCTTCTTTCTTTCTGTCCTGTTGTCACGATATAGTCCAGCTTTCTTCAATCTGTCCTGTTGTCACAATATAGTCCAGCTTTCTTCAATCTGTCCTGTTGTCACAATATAGTCCAGCTTTCTTCAATCTGTCCTGTTGTCACAATATAGTCCAGCTTTCTTCAATCTGTCCTGTTGTCACAATATAGTCCAGCTTTCTTCAATCTGTCCTGTTGTCACAATATAGTCCAGCTTTCTTCAATCTGTCCTGTTGTCACAATATAGTCCAGCTTTCTCCTTCTCATAACTTACCTGTCGTGGAATATTCTAATCCACATATATAAATTATTAGGTAAATATGAAGCCTAACAAATAAAATTAATAAAGAAAAGAGCAATGGTAAATAACAGTGCTGTCACAAAGAAGGTACTCGAAATTCCCCTTGTTTTCTGCTTCGTCTGCAAATTGTAACGCTTTCACGTTGATAGTAAAAGCTTACTATATTATTACCCGCTTTCTTCAATGAAACGTGTGCTGTATTTCTTGGAAAAACATTGAGATACCAAGCTGAACAATGACCTAATTTTAATATTTCATTCATTCCATTTTATACACGGCGGAACGAACGAACAGATGGACTAAAGGATAAAGAGAGAGGGAGGGCTGAAAATCAGGAACGCATGCAACACGCGTCGCGCGATACACAAATGCTGCCATCACGCGTGTAAGACTACATGCACTAATTTTTTTTCAGACGGACAGTGATAAATTCACTACCCTTCCCAGAGTTAGGTTTTAAAATCATAAAAAAACGCTTATTAGGAAAGATAACAATAGATGGGTTTACGTTTGAAAACATTACAGTACCCAGACAGCACATCTTCGAAACAGGAGGTAGAAGGAATTGCATATTTTGAACGCCGCCACGTAGCTCTTTTAAATTTGGATATTTGGGTTCCTTAGGGCTTGCTGACAAAGAATATGTAAAACGTTACGCAAATAGTCCAGGAATTAATAAATTATAACCAAAATAAAATAGTGGGGATGCCTGACAACATGGAATCATTTCTGCTCATAAAATTTTTTTATAACGTGTTTGAAAAAAACCTTACGTTACAGAAATAGCCTACCATGTAAACTCCAAATTGATTGGAGCGCAACAAATGAAAGACTAACCACGATTGGTCGGGCTATAAATACTATCTTTCGTTGTTAGGGGAGACGTGAAAAGGTAACATTTTTTTCAAACACTTGTCGAAACGGGGCTCGATTGGCTAGACTCGCTGATATACTCACTTAGGAGCGTTAGTTCGAGACCACTTGTTTAAATAAGCTTGATAAAGCAACAGTGCGTTGAAGCCAGCTCATATTTGTGTTAAATAAAAGCCTGGAACATAAGCAGATGGGAATTTGTGCCAGTATTTTGTGCCAGAATTCATTGCTAATCAACGTATCTGTGTTTATTCTATGAATTGTGGTAAGCTTGAACCATTCAGTATCTTTTAATGAAAATTGAATGTAAATTGTTAATTTATGCCTGTATATATATGTGTAGTTCAGTGGCAAACAGGAGATAAAGCCTATAATGCTCCAGCCTGAACAGAGGGTGTCGGAGGGAAGTAAAACGGCATGGAATGGCCAAATAGTACACTGACACCTGGATGATTGACTAGAAAGAAATAATGCTGGAAGTGCAGAGGCGTGGTAACCATTAAGGAGGTAAATACTGGTATAAAGTATTTCAGATGAAGCTGACAGTTGGCCTAACGCTCTGAACTCAATGTTTGTGATGTGTTGTGATCAGTGTAAAAGAGAGTATAAGTTAGTTATGAAGTAGAAGGTACATCCTTCTTGATTTCAGGGACCGTGGTCTTGATGGTACTGAGCAGCACCTGGTCAGAGCTTTGCTGAATCCAGAGTCGGACAGCATACTCCTTGGTCTTTTTAGCTATCAGTGAGGTGTCTCCAGAGCCCAGGGGAGAATTCGAGCAGAGGAGTCCCTTCCTGCCGCCATCACGCAAGATAAGCTGATTTGGCCAGCTGAGCTCAACATTATGTCCCCTCATCTTGAAATGACTTTGTAAAAATAACATTCAGAGGGGAATTTAATTGTCTTAATATCAGGAACTGAGAACATCTCCAATACTAGTCCCAAAAGACAAACTATTGAAGTCATGATGACAAATACCAACAGAGCTTGAACAAAACAAAACCAGTATTACCTCATATTACCACTACACAACTGACACACATAGGATGTTTTTAATAATATATGTCACTACAATATTCACATTGATAAAGTCTGTACATATACTTGTAATTAAAATTGATTGTGATTCCTGGTTCCTTTGTATTTGAATCAGGACACATATACCTTTATGACAAAATGAATACATATTGTTATTTGAAAAGTTATCAGTGACTCCTTAAGATATTCTCATAGAGTGTTATATGTATGTGAGTGTCACAGTGTTGTCAAGAGTAGTGGATTAAATTAAATTGTTTATCTGTCTGTTGTTGTGACTTACACTTCATCATACACATACCCTAGACACATAACGTAGTCATCACACTATTCCAGAATAATTCTGACTGAGATATATAGATATGTGGCAGCAAGTAAGGTTATCTATAATACACTACTCTTATTAGATATAGATACCTTCACAGCTGATCTCAGTCAGTACACTAAGTCCCCTATAAATATTTATAACATCCCACTTCACCACATATATTGGGGTCTCGCTCTTGGGATTTTGAATCTTTCCCTATTAAAAATATTGGGGGTAATTCACTTCAGAGAATATAAGAATTAAAAGGTATCCTTGGGTGGAATTGAATAAGGTTGAGCTCACGGTGCCTGTGTTGTCCATTAGATATATTTAGAGATTAAATTGTTGGTTAGACATTGTATAACTTTACCTGATAGAAAATGGCGGACCTGGCCAAGTTTCGATCTGCTGCTGTACAGACTGCAAAAGAGTTAGGATTAGATGGGCAAGTTATGGTTGCCTATGTCACTACGGAATGTGACAAATTTATTGAACGCGAAGAAAGAAGATTAGAAAAAGAGGCCGAAAGAAAGTTAGAGGCTGAGACTAAGAGGTTGCAAGCTGAGGCTGAGACTAAGAGGTTGCAGATTGAGGCTGAGGCTAAGAAATTGGAAGCAGAAAGAGAAGACAAAAGATTAGCTGCAGAAAGAGAAGCCGAGGAAATAAGACAGGCTGCAGAAAGAGAAGAGAAGAAATTAGCTGCAGAAAGGGAAGAGAGGAAATTAGCTGCAGAAAGGGAAGCAGAAGATAAAAGATTACAAAGGGAACATGAGTTAAGACTAAGGGAGTTTGAGTTTCAGGGCCACGCTCCTGAAAATGGTGCCAGTCCCTTTGCCTCTGATGCCACTGCTAGCCAAGGAGCCTCAACCTCAACTATGAATTTTCATTTAGATCATTTTGTTGAGAAAGACGATGATATAGAGAGCTACCTAAATAGGTATGAACTATTAGCTACCACGTATGGGTTAGAGAGAGAAAGGTGGAGCTTAAAGTTATCTCAGGGACTTCGTGGGGCAGCTTATGAAGTTTTTGCAAAAATGAGCAGAGGTGATCAGGAAAATTATGACATGCTAAAGCAGGCTCTTTTGTTAAGGTATGAAAAGAATGCAGAATTTTATAGGAAAAAATTTAGGAATGCTAAACTACTGTCAGGTGAAACCTATCACCAGTTCTCTGCACGAATAGAGACATACTTGGAGAAATGGACTTCTCTGGGGAAAACCCAAGATCTTAAGGAAATGGTCCTTATAGAGCAATTAAGAGAGTCCATGGCTCCAGACCTGAGAAAGTTTCTCATGGAACAAGGTGCAGAGAGGCTGGGTGAGTTGCTAAATGTTGCTGAAAGGTATCAAGCAGCTCAAGCAGAGGTAACAGGTAATAAAAAGAAACAAGTGGATAACTTTAGGGCACCACATAACTTTAATAAATTTGATCCTAAGGATCAAAATAAAGGTAAGCACCAATTTGATAGGCCACGGTATGAAAATAAAAATAAATTCCCACAATTCGATGAAAGGAAATATGATGAAAGAAAATTTTTCAACCAAGGAAAAAGGTGGTGTAAGAATTGTCAGATGGACAATCATGACACTGACCGTTGCAGAAGGAAACCTGTGTATATGGCAACCCTTCAGGTCAGGTCGACCTCAAGACAGGAGGAGGATATTATGTTAGATACCACTCCAGAAGAGATGAGGAAGGCACAGGCTGGGGATAAAACACTCAAGCCTTGTTTCAGAAAATTGTCAACTTGTCATACAACTCCAGGCAAGGGAGACTTTTACATGAAAAACAAGTTGATGTATAGGAAGACTGGAGCTAGATCCAATGGTCACGGACAGCTGGTTCTTCCAAAAAGATATAGGGCAGAATTAATAAGGAGCCTACATGTGAAACCAGATGGGGACCATGAGAAGATAGGTACCATCATTCAAAAGGTGGCTCACAATTATTATTGGCCCAAAGCAAGATGGGACATTGAGAATTTTGTAGAAAGGTGTAGCATAGCACATGAGGGAACACCCACAAGTGGGAACATGGATCAGGACCTGGACACGCCCCGGGGCAAAATTAGGCCTGATAATAAAAAGAAAAATAGATTTGATAAAGTGGACCAAATGGAATGGGAAGCCCCTTTTCACGGACAAGCTTCACTTAACTGTTTTACAATGGCCACTATGCGGAGAGTGCAAAAGGATGTCTTACCCCAGGATAAGCCGACAATCCCTCAATCGGACTTAAACAAACTGGAGGATGAGGATGTAGAGAGGAAATCTCTCATCAAGAATTTTAAGTGGGGAGACAGCCCCAAAAGAAAAATTGGTAGCGGTCGTTTTGTGAATGATAATTCTGGGAGGAAAAATCATCACTATAAAGCTTCGAGTGGAAGAGACCATACCGGTGCATGGACAAATAGGTCCACACAATTAAAGGTCCATATGTAGCTATGTTAAGAACATAAGATAGATAAGAAGGGGAAAGAAAAAATCTAT
This sequence comes from Oreohelix idahoensis, assembly GCA_024509875.1. Classification (NCBI taxonomy): domain Eukaryota; kingdom Metazoa; phylum Mollusca; class Gastropoda; order Stylommatophora; family Oreohelicidae; genus Oreohelix; species Oreohelix idahoensis. Next base: position 3,669 of record JAMPIV010002598.1, on the reverse strand, counting down.
CATGTGAATCTCCTGAAGAAATATTTGGAAAGAGAACATCAGGAAGAGACACACTTGTTGACCTTGTCCATCGCCATGGAGATGAAAAAGGAACCACTTTCATCATTTGAATATCCATTACACGCCTGTGAGACAGCAGCACAGGTGAAAATCAGTACACATTTAACGAAAACTCAGAAAGAGAGAGTGCAACAGGTTCTAAATAATCATGCAGAGGTGTTAACAGACCGACCAGGGCATACAAACCTATTGGAATATGATATGAAACTAATAGACTCCACACCTGTCTGTATGAAACCATATTCGATTCCGTTTGCTAAGGAGAAAGCTTTGAAGGAAGAGATAGACTATCTATTGAAGGAAGGAATTATTTCGCACAGTGAGTCTTCGTATAGTTCCGGTGTGGTACTCTTAAGGAAGCCCTCTGGAGAACATAGACTCTGTATAGATTACAGGAGACTGAATGCTATTACAGAAGGACAGGTGGATCCATTGCCGGATACAAATCAGCTGTTTGCCAGGCTAAATAAAGCTAAATATTTCTCAAAAGTGGATCTGAGTAAAGGATACTATCAGATTCCAGTAAAGCCTGAGGTTAGACCATACCTAGCTTTTAGTACCTCAGAAGGACACTATGAGTATAATAGATTGCCATTTGGATTGAAGAATGCGCCTAGTGTCTTCTCTAGAATGATGAGAAAATTATTGGATCCTCTGAATAATCCCTGTATAACAAATTTTATGGATGATATCCTTATAGCAACAGAAACATTTGAGGAACACATTGACTCTCTGAACATGCTGTTTGATCGACTTAGGGAGGCAAATTTAACAGCCCGACCAACCAAATGTTGCGTTGGATGTAAAGAATTGGAATTTTTGGGACACACAGTTTATCAGGGAAACATGACCCCTGACCCAAAGAATTTAGAGAAACTACAGAAAGCCCCGAGACCACAAACCAAGAAGGACGTGAGATCCTTTGTCTCATTATGTGGGTTCTACCAGAAGTATATCAAAAACTTTAATTCCATATGTGCACCGTTAACTGAATTGACACGTAAAGGACATCCAGATCGCATTACATGGACACCACAATGTGAAATGACTTACCAAGAATTGAAGGAAAAGCTCACAAGTAAACCCATTTTGAAATTACCTGACTTAAGTCAAGAATTCATAGTAAGGACGGATGCAAGTAATATTGGGTTAGGTGCAACTCTACTACAGAAATCAGATGCATTGGATGGGGAATTAAGCCCAGTGGCATATGCTAGCAGAAAGTTGAATAAAGCTGAAATCAACTACTCAACTAGCGAAAAAGAATGTCTTGCAGTAATATGGGCGATAAAGAAATTCAATATTTATCTATATGGGAAGGCATTTAAGTTGCAAACAGACCACAAACCTTTATCGTTTCTAGCACAGGCTAAGCATGAGAACTCTAGGTTACTCCGATGGTCTTTACTTTTGGCTCCATATAATTTTAGCATTGAGTATATATCTGGAAAAACCAATTTGGGAGCGGATTTTTTAAGCCGCCATCCGTGTGATGAGAATCACCGTAAACCCCAGAAATAATAATAAATTTCTCTATGTGAATATAGAATAAAGGACTGACATATAATGTCTGTTTTAAGAGGGGAGGTGTCGTGGAATATTCTAATCCACATATATAAATTATTAGGTAAATATGAAGCCTAACAAATAAAATTAATAAAGAAAAGAGCAATGGTAAATAACAGTGCTGTCACAAAGAAGGTACTCGAAATTCCCCTTGTTTTCTGCTTCGTCTGCAAATTGTAACGCTTTCACGTTGATAGTAAAAGCTTACTATATTATTACTCGCTTTCTTCAATGAAACGTGTGCTGTATTTCTTGGAAAAACATTGAGATACCAAGCTGAACAATGACCTAATTTTAATATTTCATTCATTCCATTTTATACACGGCGGAACGAACGAACAGATGGACTAAAGGATAAAGAGAGAGGGAGGGCTGAAAATCAGGAACGCATGCAACACGCGTCGCGCGATACACAAATGCTGCCATCACGCGTGTAAGACTACATGCACTAATTTTTTTTCAGACGGACAGTGATAAATTCACTACCCTTCCCAGAGTTAGGTTTTAAAATCATAAAAAACGCTTATTAGGAAAGATAACAATAGATGGGTTTACGTTTGAAAACATTACAGTACCCAGACAGCACATCTTCGAAACAGGAGGTAGAAGGAATTGCATATTTTGAACGCCGCCACGTAGCTCTTTTAAATTTGGATATTTGGGTTCCTTAGGGCTTGCTGACAAAGAATATGTAAAACGTTACGCAAATAGTCCAGGAATTAATAAATTATAACCAAAATAAAATAGTGGGGATGCCTGACAACATGGAATCATTTCTGCTCATAAAATTTTTTTATAACGTGTTTGAAAAAAAACCTTACGTTACAGAAATAGCCTACCATGTAAACTCCAAATTGATTGGAGCGCAACAAATGAAAGACTAACCACGATTGGTCGGGCTATAAATACTATCTTTCGTTGTTAGGGGAGACGTGAAAAGGTAACATTTTTTTCAAACACTTGTCGAAAGGGGGCTCGATTGGCTAGACTCGCTGATATACTCACTTAGGAGCGTTAGTTCGAGACCACTTGTTTAAATAAGCTTGATAAAGCAACAGTGCGTTGAAGCCAGCTCATATTTGTGTTAAATAAAAGCCTGAAACATAAGCAGATGGGAATTTGTGCCAGTATTTTGTGCCAGAATTCATTGCTAATCAACGTATCTGTGTTTATTCTATGAATTGTGGTAAGCTTGAACCATTCAGTATCTTTTAATGAAAATTGAATGTAAATTGTTAATTTATGCCTGTATATATATATGTAGTTCAGTGGCAAACAGGAGATAAAGCCTATAATGCTCCAGCCTGAACAGAGGGTGTCGGAGGGAAGTAAAACGGCATGGAATGGCCAATAGTACACTGACACCTGGATGATTGACTAGAAAGAAATAATGCTGGAAGTGCAGAGGCGTGGTAACCATTAAGGAGGTAAATACTGGTATAAAGTATTTCAGATGAAGCTGACAGTTGGCCTAACGCTCTGAACTCAATGTTTGTGATGTGTTGTGATCAGTGTAAAAGAGAGTATAAGTTAGTTATGAAGTAGAAGGTACATCCTTCTTGATTTCAGGGACCGTGGTCTTGATGGTACTGAGCAGCACCTGGTCAGAGCTTTGCTGAATCCAGAGTCGGACAGCATACTCCTTGGTCTTTTTAGCTATCAGTGAGGAACTGAGAACATCTCCAATACTAGTCCCAAAAGACAAACTATTGAAGTCATGATGACAAATACCAACAGAGCTTGAACAAAACAAAACCAGTATTACCTCATATTACTACTACACAACTGACACACATAGGATATTTTTTATAATATATGTCACTACAATATTCATATTGATAAAGTCTGTACATATACTTGTAATTAAAATTGATTGTGATTCCTGGTTCCTTTGTATTTGAATCAGGACACATATACCTTTATGATAGCCATGATTTCATATTGCTATTTGAAACGTTATCAGTGATTCCTTAAGATATTCTCATAGAGTGTTATATGTATGTGAGTGTCACAGTGTTGTCAAGAGTGTGGATTAAATTAAAT
>JAMPIV010002597.1:207500-227459 GCA_024509875.1 Oreohelix idahoensis | reverse complement strand
CCAAAAATTATAGTGTCTAATTATCGCTGCTATTAATCGGCAATAAAGCACCTAATGCAGACGACTACGTCAAATAAATGGTAGTTAAGATTACTACTGAAAAATAAGATGCTACAGTGGAAACAAAATAATTATTGCAAAAATTTAAAAGAAGAAAAAAAATCCCTTAATTTTTAATTCACTATCAAGTTTACCCCTGAAGACAGTTAGGGTAAGGGAGGCAATCTGGACAAATAGTCCGAAACGCACCCTTAACTTAGTTCAAACACCTCCCTGCTTCAGAACCCCGTGAATGTTATACACTCACAAACTTTACCAGCGTTTAGTATTACAAACTCAGTAAGTAACGTATATTCCGACAAAATCAACCTGTAAACCAAATGTATAATGCTCAATAATGCTGTGGAAAAACAATTATTAGCCGTGTGGTCAGCACGCCCATAAAACAGATCGATATGTCTAGGGGATAGTTATTTTTTTAAAAGATACAAAACTCACAAGACATCCCACTCTTACTATATATCAGAATAAAGAAAATTAATCCTGCAAACGAGCTGATATTCGTATTTGCTCAGGACTAGAGTTCAATTCCCTGAAAAAACGAGCCACCATTCTGTCGTAGATTTTTGATAGGGGAATTAAGATTTGGGTTGGTCCCTTCTGAATAGATTATAATAAGTGATAGTCACAGTGAGAAGTAGTAATAGCAATACATTTCCACGAGTGAGATGGTAGAAATGTGATAGAGGCTGTCTCTGAAATCAAGAAATCTTCTCTCTTTCACCTATCTTCTACGACAGATTTAGATTGAGTCAGACAGTCTACACACACACACACACACACACACACACACACATATTTGTAGACTGTCTGACTCAATCTAAATCTGTCGTAGAAGATAGGTGAAAGAGAAGATTTCTTGATTTCAGAGACAGCCTCTATCACATTTCTACCATCTCACTCGTGGAAATATATATATATATATCTTAATATATCTCTAACCACTCACGTGCACGCACATACAAGACGACAGTTATACGTACAGACGTAGGAAAACTATAACAAATGATTATATAAATATTCTAGAACGAGCTGACCAACACGCTGATTAATTTCAAGAGAGATTTTAATTATCATCTAAAATTTCTTCACAACACATAGAAATTACATCAAAGCATATACACATAGTCATAAAAAATCAAGGAATTGCTACAAGAAATGATAGACCCACAGTTAGTCTTATCCCTCGAGGTATGCCCACAGTCCTGTTGGAAGAAAGTGATAGCCCCAAGGAAACAAGGATACCTAGGATTAGGCCTAATATTTCTCCTTCTTAAGGTATGTACAGACTTGATATCTCTGCTCTATTTTAAGGGAAATATGATTAGCAATACTTGCATACAGAAAGTTAAGATAGCAAAATGGGTGCCCAATTACAACAATAAAGAACTCCGTCCCGCATTCACTTTATTCATTCAGCCGAGCACACGTGCACTTGTTCATACTCACAGCTTAGATAGCCACTTCTGGTAATACAATTTTTAGGACATTCACCTACAGACTCGTCAAGGGCAGTCTTTGACCAAGAAATCCCCAGTTCCAAAAAAACAGGATGAATTCTCCGCTTCCGGGAACGACTCCTTGGGTGTTCTTATTTTTCGGATGTCTGTTTAGGTTACATTAAAATTGTCCAGGCACGAAACATTAACAACGAGCACAGTGTCAATAGCTTAGGTTTCTAGAATTGAGCAATGTCAGATCGGTGTCTACTTTCAGGAAAGGACTATATTTGGTCACCACACCACTAGTCGAAACTCCGTCGGAATGTTACTGACGTTAATATGTTACTGACGTTAATATGTTACTTGCCACAACGGCTAAATTTGTACATAGAGTTTGTGCAGAAATCTGATCTGGCTCAAAGGCCCAGTATAAAACATTTAGTCTGTAATAAAACCCGTTAGTGAGAGTTGTACTCTGTCTATTAATGAAGACACACGCACTGTCAGACAGGTGTTAACTTGTAAACCCACGTGGTTAAAAAGATAAAAATGTTTATGTTTCTCACAGGTATGTCTCTGTACTAAACGCCGGCAAAGTTTTGGGTTACCCCAGTATTCACTGAATAGGGAAGAAAAACCACATATGAAATATTCTACATATTATGTACTCACTATAACTTACATTTTTTTTAAACTGCAAGCGTACCGCTTGACTTATCATTTAAACCTTCCTGAGAAATAAGTTATATACATAAAATCAATCAACATGAATTAGGAATACCTACGTGTTCCGTCACCACTCATGAAGCATCTAGCATTATAAGTTACTTAGAAAAATTTATTCTCGTCTGATTATTTTAGCAGTAAAATTAAATTCCTTAATAGCCGACTGAGTTTAAGCTAGAAATATAATTTCTGTTTTCCACTGTAACTCGTCACTATAAAATAATACAGACTATATAAATTAAGCGCTCTACACCAAATCTAACTAGTGAAATAAAATAAGCGATGTAACACTTTAAACACTTCACAAAATACTAGATAATATGTATAATATTTACCTCAACACAGAACTACTAAGACTTAAACCACTTCGACCAAACTAAATGCCATCTCTATTAACAGAGATTCTTAGGAATCGAACGAAGGCTTGTTCTAGTCTTGACTGCGAAGTTACTGAGTGAAAATGAAATCTAACTCCCTCCAGTGTATAGGAAACACCAGACAAAGAGGTACGCTATTTCCATACTCTACGCAATAGCCTCCCCTTTCCGTCTTTAACGCTTACGTTTAACACCTAAACGCATGCCGTAACTGCCACATACTGACCGAGAGGGCGCGTGTCAGTTGCCAATCTCAGACAACCCGTCTCCAGTGCAGAAGCAGTTTTTCACACCTCCCCGTGAAACTCATCCTGAGAACCATAACTGACACTTTGCTTTCTCGCACCTTACGCCAACTCTGGCCGTGGAGCGTGAGTGTCATATCACATGACACTGAGAATCTACCTTGGAAACTACATGTCAGATGCAAACTACCAGACAAATGTCTCCTCATCATGTCTGACGGAGTGAATTCTCACACTTCAGACCCAGAAACTTAGCCGAAGAAACATTGTCCCAGGGGAAACTGTAGACAGCTGTCTGCTCCCCTGTCTGACGGAATGCATTCTAACACTCTGCGTCTCGTGTAGGGGATGACACGTTACGTCATAACTGCGTTCTCAGTTTTGAGAAAAGAAACAGGTAAACGTTAGAATGGGAAAATAGTAATGTATAGTCGCAAACGAACGAATGCGAAAAACACAAAAAGGATAAAAGAGTGATAATAAATAGAGGATACGGGTGAAAGAAAAAGAAGAAGATATAGGCAATTTACGATCATAAAACCTCTGTGACAGACAGCTAACGGCCGCTTCGCTAATTAACAATCACCACCGCAAATTTTACATCTTCCCATTGAGGAACAAAATTCTGCACCCACAGATTTCGTCGGTTATTTTCAAAATCCGTACATAAGACGCTTGTTCTTAAGAGGTTTACCGCTTATGTTGTCAGCAGGGTTGAGTGGGCCAAAACATTTTCCGAATCCAACTTTTGAAATGTTAGAAGTCCGACTCTGACTACAACCTTCTACTAGTCAAATAATATAAAACTCGGAGTCCAGACAGTTTTTAACCGACTCCACTAAAAACGACCGACTCCACTTAAAACGACCGACTCCACTAAAAACGACCGACTCCAACCCCTTCATTTGTTTTCTTTTTTAATAAATCATATCTGGACATAGAATTCCGCTTCAGTTCTTAGCCACGTCATCTACCTGCTACCAGATGTAACCTTGACAGGGCAAGGCAGTTTGTGTTAACAGCACTACCCTCCTGTTACAGTTTCTTTATGAGCATGCATAACTCACCCTGACATCCGGTGTATTGCGAGGTTTTCCGGTAGAAAGTCACAGTAGACTGCCTCCGCCAATGTTGCCCGTGTTTCGAGCTTTGTCAAACAGCTAGCTAGCCTTAGCAAACAAGACTGCCAACTTATATGACAATGGCACGGTGTTTCGAATTTCTATCGCAAATTTAAGGTTTTTATTTGAAGCTCCCTCGTATATATATATATATCTTATCCCTCGAGGTATGCCCACAGTCTTGTTGGAAGAAAGTGATAGCCCCAAGGAAACAAGGATACCTAGGAATAGACCTAATATTTCCCCTTCTTAAGGTATGTACAGACTTGATATCTCTGCTCTATTTTAAGGGAAATATATATATATATATCATCATCATGTGACGTATTCTTTCCAGAACGATGTCTCCATTACAGCTGCTCTGACCTGTATCATCCAAAGACAAGTTCAGACTCTCTGTGATGTCCTGGATCCACCGTCGTCTAGGTAGTCCTTTATTTTGAGCAGCTGGTCTTTTTGCAGGAATCCTGCACTAAGCATTCACGTGCTCTCACAGCTGTGGTTTCTGTTGCAATTATTTTTACGTAATGAGGTTGTCAGCCTCATCTACAGACGTATATATGTCGCCTTGAATGACGTGAAGAAGTGAGCAGTTACGTTTTGAAAATACAGATTTGCAGCTTATTGATTATAGCTGTTGATCGCGTTAAATAAGGAAAGCCCCATTTAATGTGCCCCCGCCCCCCGGGGGGCCCCCTTACATTGTAATTACACCAGTGGCTCAAACGCCCCGAGTTTCAAGGATGTACAAGGGTCGAAATTGACGGGGGAGGGGGTTCTTCTGGTGATCGGATTATCGACTCTTGTAATGCTCTGTTCAGAACTTCTTTTCATTATTAAGCATATTTCCCACACACAGAGTGGCACCCCTTTATTAAAGCATTACATGACCCGGCGCTCATTTACTCCTACACCTGTCATTATCTCCCTTGCCAGTGTATGCCATGTGTCTTGTATCCCATGCCAACGCAGAGGAAATCTCTATCCTCCAATCAGAAACTCTTTCCCTTTTAACCCTTCGAAATGTCACACCCTGTTTGAGACCCCACACACTGGCAAAATGAGTTGGTAATCTTCCCTAACTCACTGTGCAGTGTTAGTCCATCAGTAATTTAACTTTCTGACTCATGTCGCACTGCAGTGGCGGATTGATATTTTGGGAGCCCTGAAGCTTGAACTCTTGGAGGGGCACCTTTCATCATTTTAAAACAAAAATGTTGGAGGATGGAGAAGAAACGTATTATAGAGAAAACTGGACTTTGGGGCAGTGAAGCTCAAGATTCATTAGCTTCATTGTAGATCCGCCTCTGTGTCGCAGGATGGTAGATGTCAGCGATACAAAAGGATAATAAATATGTCGTCTTTCTTTCTCTGTTCTTTCTTCTATTTTTCGTCCGAGCGCTGTATCTCTTTATGTCTATCTGTGTCTTTCTGTCTGTCTGTCTGTCTGTTTGTCTCTCTTTGTCTCCCTCTCTCTCTCTCTCTCTCGTTCTTCTCTCTATTTCTCTCTTCTCTCTCTATGAACGGTTTTAAAATTTGCTGTGGGAGTTCAATATATAAAAATTGTTTCCAGTCTATCTATCTATCTATCTATCTATCTATCTATCTATCTATCTATCTATCTATCTATCTATCTATCTATCTATCTATCTATCTATCTATCTATCTATCTATCTATCTATCTATCTATCTGTGATAGGGTGGGCGAGATGATGATGATGCTGTTGTGATATGTGATCACTCTCTTGCACACTCGCAACCGACCCGATTCAACAATAAAACTCTGATTCTTAAGGCAGGGGCTGTATTTATTTCTACAACCCTATCTGTGACATTTAAACACACGAAGCAAACATTAAACAAATAAACCAACAAACAAAACACCAAACAAACACCCAGCCTGTGCTCGATTGCTAATCTGAAGAAGCAAACAAAGCAACGACTAGTTAAAATCATGGTTAAATAATCAGAAACACCATGCTCTCACCTGTCAAACTGTCCTTCCACACTGCGTGAAACTGAATATTCAACTATCATGCACACACACATGCATGTCGTCTAGCGAGACTAGTATGGTGTTGTGCATGAGGCTGGCAATCTCACCATGTAACACAGATTGCTACCGAAACTACTACTTCACGAGCATCTGAATGCTTCATACGGAGGCAAACCACACTGGTAGCCCCATGCTCCCTCAGGAGCGGAGAAGAGAAATATATATCTCCAAGTGAGCCCACGTTCTCTCACAAACCATTCTACACATAACCATAATTAAATAATAATAAAATATGTATCAAATAGAATTAAACAATATGTACAACCAATACTCTCCTTAATGGGCATAAACCACTACCTCGCAACTGATCCATCTCAATATTCATTACTGCATTCTGAACATGTCGTAAGTGACGACTGGTGCCTGGCAACAAGCGTGTCGTATATGACCCCTGATGAGATTGGGAACTCATCACATGAAACACATCGTTACCGAAACAAACCACTGCCATAGCATATAAATGCTTCATGCTGGCTTCTGTTGGATTCAGCCGCACTGGTGTCACCCTGCTCCGCAAGGAGCAAACAGGAACGTTTATGTCTCAAATGTGCTTCACGCACAAGGAGTGGCCTCGTGCTCTCCAGAAATCTAAATGACTATTCTCACCTCAAAGTAATCCACTACTGTAGCATTATGATCAATTATTGTAAAATACACTTCATTACTCTGACATTAAAGAACAAAATAAAATTACTCTTAACTTCACACTAGAACTAAAGTCATCACCTAAAGGAGATTTAACACGAAAACTATTTCTTCTATTACTGGAGAAAATTACATTAATCTGCCTGGGCCCACGTGTCAATTGACACAGTATAAAATAGCGTAACATTATAGGCTTGCCACGCGTGGTAACTAAGCGTGTTATGCAGACTTCTGGGCGCCTTCCTTATTCACAGTCATCAACACGTGGCCCCCTGGCTGCCATCTTCCCAACTAGTTAATATTATCTAGATCACAGTAATAGATCGCTTCTCTGCCTGGTTTCATGTATGAAATAGTTTCATACTATATTTGCCTTTCTGATGAATGAAATAATCGCTCTTAAACTCTCACATATGTGATTTGGGCTTAGCGTGCCTAATAAAACCTATCCACACATTATTTTCACCCATCTATCATTTCAGGACTAAATTATAATGTCCTGGAAGAAATCTCCTTAGGAAACACAGCCTTTTATCTATTTCATTAAACATTAGAACAGACACGCTGAATTCTAATTATAAAACTAGATCACTAAAGCTAATCTGCTCTAAAATCAAACTCACGTGTCATGTCTTTGTTCTACTGCTACCCACACAGGGCGCCTCGTTTTGTTTTCTCTTGTCTGGACTGATACTTAAAAAGGCCCGCTGCTGGCCATCGCATTCTTTATATAGGCACTAGGCTAATCACTCGACTTTAGTGCGCTGCGCGTATTAATTTGGCCACTTAAATAACACTCGCGATTATTGCTCTAGAAGGCATGAAAACACAAATATACACAACTATTTCTAGAGCAAAAACACAAATATACACAACTAATTTGTAGGCTTTATTGTGACCTCGTAATAAATCTTCTTCTTGAAGATAATGTGGTAATCAGGCAGTGAACCACGGGGGCATTCGTAATGGCAAGATGGCGCTGGCGCCGAGAACGACAGATCTCAAGATGGCGCTGTCACATATTCCCCGCCTGATTTTGTTGTCGTCCCGACAACATCACTACCTCTGGCGCTTCAATTGTAACCTCTCAGATCGTTGGTGCTGCGCATGACTCTTTCTGGGCGGCGATGCTTTGGGCTGAGCTTCTGTAATCGGTACAACCCGGCTGGGGACCCTCTTGGTCGTCATGTCCCTAGTTGCACGTTATCGGGCTGGCAGTTGCTGCGGTCTAGAAGATTCATCCACTTGCACAGCGTCGCTGCTTGCTTGTGACTTCTTCTTGTAAGTGCATGCAGCTGTCGACTTTAAAGGTGGGTTGCTCCTGACGTGTTTTACAGTCGTTTTGCGTGGACGGTGGCCCACATTCCCCACAATCTGCTTTTGATGAGTCTCCTCCTCTGAACCTTGATGTGCACTCCCTCCTATCTGTTTAGGGCGGGTTTCCTCCCCTAGACGACGACCAATTTTCTCGGCGCCCTTAGGGTGACAGTTGTCACTGCCATCTCTTGCCTTGCACCCTAAAGGCAACCTAGTTGTGACAGTACGCTTCGGGAAAGAGCTCCTTGAGAGACAGGTAGATATCAAGTGTTCATTGGACTTGCATTGAAAACATCTCTTCGGAAACGGGCCTTGAGGGCACTTGGCTGCCATGTGGTCTGGCAGGTCTCCACAATTGTAGCATCTTATCTTTCTAGGCCTCCTCTGTGCCATGGGTCGCCTCCTGCTGCCCTTACATTCCTGACCGTCAATGCCGATTACAAAGACTGCTTCCATGCCCTGGACAGATGGTTTGCTGTCAAATGCTACTCGTTCATTCCTTGCCAGACTCCTGAATCCCTTCCTGAAGATCTTGGTCTGATGTACGAATACATCAATACCTCCATCATCTGGAATGATAAACCCCCATCCCCTGTGGACACTGTATCACTTGCAAACTCCTTTTCGCCTTGTTCGTGCAACTGCGTTTGTCGGTACTGTCAGCTCACAGCTTTCCTTGACAACAGCCTGACTCTAACATACACGAAGGTCTAGTTGAGGTTCCTGCTCACACACTCCCTCGTCGTGCTCTGGCTGTTTCCGCGGTTGGCATGGTGCTTTCTTTCTCTGCACCTCCTCTTGTGCTGGCGAACTGGTCTGTGATAGCTGTGCTAGCTGGGATTTTAGAAGAGATAATTCTGCTTTGAGTGCCTCCTCTTCATTGTGAGCTTCTGCAACTGCTATCTGCTCCAGTGTATCAGGCTTTTTGCCTTCACCGGAAACAGCATATTCATTAGGCCCCTGACTCACGGCATGGAAATTCCTGGTCATCTCATTGACTGGTGGTTGCTCACCGTAGGCTTCCTCCACTATTTCCAGTAACTTCTCAGGGCTGGCCTTGGCTCCACCACGTATCCCTAATTCCCTAGACACCACTGGTGTAACGTTGTTACAGATTACGTCTGCCTTATCTTCGGCAGTAAAGGGCGCCACCTTCCACACGGCCTCTACATCTTCCACAAACTCTTGCCAAGTGAGACTTGCCTTTCCACCAAATCGCCTTACCTCCGGCACCTTCAAGTATACTACCTTCATATGCGCATTGATCAAAGCCATCTTGCTGCAAAACCGCACTGCTGGGTGTTTACAATATTATATTTGCTCGTTTGCTGTTTGCTCGGTGTCACTGTCTGCCGATCCTGCCGACGACGCCAATTGTGATAGGGTGGGCGAGATGATGATGATGCTGTTGTGATATGTGATCACTCTCTTGCACACTCGCAACCGACCCGATTCAACAATAAAACTCTGATTCTTAAGGCAGGGGCTGTATTTATTTCTACAACCCTATCAGTGACATTTAAACACACGAAGCAAACATTAAACAAATAAACCAACAAACAAAACACCTAACAAACACCTAGCCTGTGCTCGATTGCTAATCTGAAGAAGCAAACAAAGCAACGACTAGTTAAAATCATGGTTAAATAATCAGAAACACCATGCTCTCACCTGTCAAACTGTCCTTCCACACTGCGTGAAACTGAATATTCAACTATCATGCACACACACATGCATGTCGTCTAGCGAGACTAGTATGGTGTTGGGCATGAGGCTGGCAATCTCACCGTGTAACATAGATTGCTACCGAAACCACTACTGCAAGAGCACACACTCAGCTATCACACACACACACTCATGCATGTCGTCCAATGAGACTAGTATGGTGTTGTGCATGAGGCTGGCAATCTCACCATGTAACACAGATTGCTACCGAAACTACTACTGCACGATCATCTAAATGCTTCATACGGAGGCAAACCACACTGGTGGCCCCATGCTCCCTCAGGAGTGGAGAAGAGAAATATATATCTCCAAGTGAGCCAACGTGCTCTCACAAACCATTCTACACATAACCATAATTAAATAATAATAAAATATGTATCAAATAGAATTAAACAATATGTACAACCAATACTCTCCTTAATGGGCATAAACCACTACCTCGCAACTGATCCATCTCAATATTCATTACTGCATTCTGAACATGTCGTAAGTGACGACTGGTGCCTCGCAACAAGCGTGTCGTATATGACCCCTGATGAGATTGGGAACTCATCACATGAAATATCTATCTATCTACCTACCTACTTATCTACTAACCTACCAATCTACCAGTCTATCTATCTATCTATCTATCTATCTATCTATCTATCTATCTATCTATCTATCTATCTATCTATCTATTTATCTATCTACCTACCTACCTACCTATCTACCTATCTGTCTATTTATCTGTATGTCTGTCTGTCGGTCGGTCTCTATCTATCTATGTCTGGATCCACCACTACAGAGGGCCCCTTGCAGGGAGCCTGCGTCAATGTCACCTTGATCTTGGAGTGGTTGTTTCTGTCGCAATTTCTGTTACATGAAGATGTCACATGACGATGTCACGTGACGATTTTACCATCATGGTGCACAACCTCATATTAATCGCCACTTACGGCATACCTGAGGGGGCAGAAGGCCTATTCTCTCTCATGGGTCTGGGTGGGGTGAGGGAGGGCTCCTTAGACAACCATGAGAACTACACGGGCGATTATTACTGCACTACTAAAGATGACTGCAGCAACTGCAGGTGACTGCAATTTTTCAGTCATTACAGTTGTTTTTATGTGCTTTCAGTCATTACAGTAGTTTTTATGTGCTTTCAGTCATTACAGTTGTTTTTATGTGCTTTCAGTCACTACAGTTGTTTATATGTGATTTCAGTCATTACAGTTGTTTTTATATGCTTCCAGTCACTACAGTTGTTTATATGTGCTTTCAGTCACTACAGTTGTTTATATGTGCTTTCAGTCACTACAGTTGTTTATATGTGCTTTCAGTCATTACAGTTGTTTTTATGTGCTTTCAGTCACTACAGTTGTTTATATGTGCTTTCAGTCATTACAGTTGTTTATATGTGCTTTCAGTCACTACAGTTGTTTTGTTTATATGTGCTTTCAGTCATTACAGTTGTTTTTATGTGCTTTCAGTCATTACAGTTGTTTATATGTGCTTTCAGTCATTACAGTTCTTTATATGTGCTTTCGGTCACTACAGTTGTTTTGTTTATATGTGCTTTCAGTCATTACAGTTGTTTATATGTGCTTTCAGTCATTACAGTTGTTTTTATGTGCTTTCAGTCATTACAGTTGTTTATATGTGCTTTCAGTCAACGCATGTAGCAGGTAAGATTTCTGGTCTTTAAATTTCAAAGACAAGATAATTTGTTTCCTAAGATCGTGAAATCCCCGAACGGAGTATAACTTCTCAGACTGCTTACCTGCCAGGTAAAAGTTTTTTGTTTATACCTGTTTATTGATACACTAGGTGTGGTATGTATCTTTATAAACATGACTTTAAAGCGAAAACTAGAAAAATCCAGGTAAACAGACATAGCAAAAGATATTTTTTAAACAGATGCCAGGAGCAATGTGAGTGAGAGAGACAGAGTGTGGGAGGGAGATCTATCAGGTTGCTCGTTACGTGCATGAAAAGGAAGTATAAAAAAAATGGAGTAGACAAGGTATAGATAACTAAACGAAACAAAGCTGAAAAGAGAGTTAAGGAAAGACGTAAAGGAATATTCATAGAGTGGGAAGAAAACCAAGGAAAGACTACACACACACACACACGCGCACACGCACACACACACACACACACACACAAACACATATATAAATAAATAAATGATAACAAGGTTGAACTTGAAGAAACACCACTAAAAGAGGTAGAATCGTACACATATCTTGGAAGTAATATAGACAAAGTTGGAGGGACAGACAGTGATATCAAAATTAAGAATACAAAAAGTAAGAGGAGCTTTCATTGCATTGGGAAACATATGGAGAACAAGAGAAATCAAGTCCAACACGAAAATAAGAATCTTCAACTCAAATGTGAAGTCAGTCCTATTGTATGGCTCTGAGACACGGAGAACAACAAAAACAACAACCAAAAAGCTACAGACTTTATAAACTGGTGCTTGCGTAGAATAGAAGGACTGAAATGGTATGACAAAGTCACAAATGTGGAATTGATGACAAGAACCAGACAAGTGCCAGTGGAACAAGAGTTGAGAAGAAGACGCTGGCGATGAATGGGACACACTTTGAGAAAACCTGTTGATAGCATTTCAAGGCAGTCCTTGTTCTGGAATCCACAGGGAAAGAGAGGCAGAGGTAGACCAAAAAACACATGGCGAAGAGAACTGGATACACAGGTGAAAATGATGAGGAAAACATGGAAAGAACTTGAGCGGATGGCACAGGACAGGAAGACTTGGCATGTGTTTGTTGAAGGCCTATGCTCCTTGGAGAGCTAAAGGGTATTGATTGATTGTATATATATATATATATATATATATATATATATATATATATATCTATATATACATATATATATAGATATATATATACACACACACAATGAAATGCTACAGAAGGATGTTGAGAATACCCTGGACAGAAAAAAAGACCAACAGAGAAGTACTACACTCACTAAACGTACAGGAACATTGGCTCCTAAATACCATCGCAATAAGGAAGCTGAAATTTTTCGGTCATATAAAAATACATAATAGTCTGGAAAAACTAGTAAGGGAAGACATGGTCACTGGAAAAAGAGAAAGGGGACGACCTAGACGACGGTGGATCCAGAACATCACAGAGAGTCTGAACTTGTCTTTGGATGACGCAGGTCGACTTGCCCAGAATCGTGATGCTCTCTCTCTCTCTCTCTCTCTATATATATATATATATATATATATATATATATATATATATATATATATATATATATATATATATATATATATATATATATATATATATATATATATATATATATATATATATATATCGTACATACATTCGTAGCCTCTAAATGTCTAAATTACACTCGTTCTTTTTCTGTATCAACTTTTGTACTTCCTTGTTTGTTTGTCTTTTTTATTTTTCCTGTTACATCACTTCCTGTTTAAACTTCGGTGCCTTTACGAGTCTCATTTTTCATATTCAATTTCTCATTTTTATTTTCTCTTTTACATTCCTCAACTTCTGTTTTTTTTTCCATCATATTTTTTCCTTCATTATTCTTCTCTTTATTGTACTTGACATCTTGACATCAAAAACCAAATTGGACAGTGACTAGAAATAATCCAGAAGTGGAGAATGAAAATAACGTCCATTAGTCCCCATGACTGCTGAGGGAACAGACTTAATTAATGCAGACCATGTTTCTTTTCACGTCCATTAGTGCTTCTTAGAGTAACAAGACGCATGCGTGGTGATGCCTTCCGTTATTAGATTAGGTAGTCCGCGCTTAGTGAAACGACCGTATCTTGGCAGAAGTCTTAATGAGTATAAGCAGCATCGGCATCATTTCTGCTCCCGCTAGAGTATAAGCCTTTGGTTATATACATTGTCACCACCCTTCAGCTCCCCAAGGGGAATAAGCCTTCAATAAACTTATACCAAGTTTTCATGTCACGTGCCATCTGCTCAAGGTCTTTCTATGTCTTCTTCATTTCCTTCATGTCCGTCTCCAGCTCTCTTCTCCGTATGTTCTTTAGCCTTCCTCTACCTCTTTTACAGTGGGTGTTCCAGGAAAAGGACTGCCCTGTAATGCTATCAACATGTTTCCTCATTGTGTGTCATATCCATCGCCAGTGTCTTCTTCTCATTTCTTATTCCACAGCCACTTGTCATCAGTACCACATTATTAATCTTGTCATACCCTTTCACTCCTTTCTATTCCAAGTAAGCGCCCGTGTATTGACCTCTTCTTCTCCAATTCCCCAGTAGATTATTAGATGAACAGTTAGATAAACAGACAGATAGATATGTACTGATCACATGCAGACGGAGAAGGCACAGTAGATTATTAGATTAACAGTTAGATAAACAGACAGATAGATATGTACTGAACACATGCAGACGGAGAAGGCACAGTAGATTATTAGATTAACAGTTAGATAAACAGACAGATAGATATGTACTGATCACATGCAGACGGAGAAGACACAGTAGATTATTAGATTAACAGTTAGATAAACAGACAGATAGATATGTACTGAACACATGCAGACGGAGAAGGCACAGTAGATTATTAGATTAACAGTTAGATAGACAGACAGATAGATATGTACTGATCACATGCAGACGGAGAAGGCACAGTAGATTATTAGATGAACAGTTAGATAAACAGACAGATAGATATGTACTGAACACATGCAGACGGAGAAGGCACAGTAGATTATTAGATTAACAGTTAGATAGACGGACAGATAGATATGTACTGATCACATGCAGACGGAGAAGGCACAGTAGATTATTAGATGAACAGTTAGATAAACAGACAGATAGATATGTACTGAACACATGCAGACGGAGAAGGCACAGTAGATTATTAGATGAACAGTTAGATAAACAGACAGATAGATATGTACTGAACACATGCAGACGGAGAAGGCACAGTAGATTATTAGATGAACAGTTAGATAAACCGACAGATAGATATGTACTGAACACATGCAGACGGAGAAGGCACAGTAGATTATTAGATGAACAGTTAGATAAACAGACAGATAGATATGTACTGAACACATGCAGACGGAGAAGGCACAGTAGATTATTAGATTAACAAATAGATAAACAGACAGATAGATATGTACTGAACACATGCAGACGGAGAAAGCACAGTAGATTATTAGATGAACAGTTAGATAAACAAATAGATATGTACTGATCACATGCAGACGGAGAAGGCACAGTAGATTATTAGATGAACAGTTAGATAAACAGACAGATAGATATGTACTGAACACATGCAGACGGAGAAGGCACAGTAGATTATTAGATGAACAGTTAGATAAACAGACAGATAGATATGTACTGAACACATGCAGACGGAGAAGGCACAGTAGATTATTAGATGAACAGTTAGATAAACAGACAGATAGATATGTACTGAACACATGCAGACGGAGAAGGCACAGTAGATTATTAGATGAACAGTTAGATAAACAGACAGATAGATATGTACTGAACACATGCAGACGGAGAAGGCACAGTAGATTATTAGATTAACAGTTAGATAAACAGACAGATAGATATGTACTGAACACATGCAGACGGAGAAGGCACAGTAGATTAATAGATGAACAGTTAGATAAACAGACAGATAGATATTACTGAACACATGCAGACGGAGAAGGCACAATAGATTATTAGATGAACAGTTAAATAAACAGACAGACAGATATGTACTGAACACATGCAGACGGAGAAGGCACAGTAGATTATTAGATGAACAGTTAGATAAACCGACAGATAGATATGTACTGAACATATGCAGACGGAGAAGGCACAGTAGATTATTAGATGAACAGTTAGATAAACAGACAGATAGATATGTACTGAACACATGCAGACGGAGAAGGCACAGTAGATTATTAGATGAACAGTTAGATAAACAGACAGATAGATATGTACTGAACACATGCAGACGGAGAAGGCACAGTAGATTAATAGATGAACAGTTAGATAAACTGACAGATAGATCTGTACTGAACACATGCAGACGGAGAAGGCACAATAGATTATTAGATGAACAGTTAGATAAACAGACAGATAGATATGTACTGAACACATGCAGACGGAAAAGGCACAGTAGATTATTAGATGAACAGTTAGATAAACAGACAGATAGATATGTACTGAACACATACAGACGGAGAAGGCACAGTAGATTATTAGATGAACAGTTAGATAAACAGACAGATAGATATGTACTGAACACATGCAGACGGAGAAGGCACAGTAGATTATTAGATGAACAGTTAGATAAACAGACAGATAGATATGTACTGAACACATGCAGACGGAGAAGGCACAGTAGATTATTAGATGAACAGTTAGATAAACAGACAGATAGATATGTACTGAACACATGCAGACGGAGAAGGCAGCGAGAAAGGGAACTAGTTACCCCAACCTCTCGATGCTGGACCTAGTATTGTGAAGTCTTCACTCTACTACGGCAATATCTGATATGGGACTACCTTTACCTTTTTTTGTTAAAGCTGCTTATTACCTTAGTCATCGTCTTCTTCATTTTATTCCCTTCTTTTTGACCCCCTTCTAAGTTCATTTTCAACTCTTTTGTCTTCGACCTCTCTTTCGTAGTCATAATCGTTCTTTTTTTTTTTTTTTTTTTTTTTTTTTTTTTTTTAAAAAAAAAAAAAAAAAAAAAAAAAAAAGATTAAGACTATGAAAAGGAGGACGAAGAATCACAGGGATTGGGAGGGGGGGGGAGGAGACAGACGAAGCAGGACTACAAAAAATATAAAGACGAAGAAGCATGGTTTTGATAAGGGATTAATTACAACGCGCGCCATTAACAGATGACTCCCTGTTCCCGGCCTCCTAATTCCTTAAAACAAAGCAGGGCCTGGTTAATAAGGCATCACGTGGCTGCGTCCAGGACCCCGCCGTGCTCAGTTCAACCCTCAAATGCGGTTCCAGAGCTCTGACATGAAGCGGACATATGGACAATCAACTCATTTAGGAGGAAAAGCGGTACATTGTGTTCTTTCGTTTTTATGAGTCTGTTTTGCCATCTTCTTGGAGGTTGTAAAGGATTCCACGTCAGTTACTGATACGGATATATATATATTTGTGACTTTATTTCTGTAAGTTTTTATTGTTTTCTGGGTTGTTTTTTTTTTTTTAAATGCATGATTACAGAGAACATTCTACGCCACAGCGTGATCTGCTTCTTGTAGATGGATTTGCTTTCAATCATTTTCACGTAATATTTGTGTGGATATTTGTCCATTGTTCCTCATTTGCAAGTTAATATGTTAAAATATCTACGCAGGATAGGCTCGATTGACTAATCTTTAGATTAAAGTGATTGCTAATCTAACTTGGCTCTCTGAGACATGATGGGGATTAATAATGATTGTTAAACCAACTTGGCTGTCTGAGACATGATAGAGATTAATAATGATTGTTAAATCAACTTTGCTCTCCGAGACATGACGGGGATTAATAATGATTGTTAAACCTGCCTGGCTCTCTGAGACATGACAGAGATTAATATTGATTGTTAAACCAACTTGACTCTCTGAGACATGACAGAGATTAATAATGATTGTTAAACCAACTTGGCTCTCTGAGACATGATAAAGATTAATAATGATTGTTATACCAACTTTGCTGTCTAAGATCGTGGTGGTAAGTGATCATCATCATCATCATCAGTTGCCATCTCCACAACGAAGGTTGGCTGTAATGGATCTCCAACGTCTTCTGTCTCTTGTCTTGGTGGTACACTCTGATAGACTCTTTCCCGTCCATCTCTTGATGTTATCTTCCCACTTATAGCGCTGTCTTCCCCTTGCACGTTTGCCTTCAACTCTCCCTTCTGTTATGGTCTTCTGCAAGGTGTTATGCCTTTTTATGTGGCCAAAGTATTTTAGCTGCCGAACTTTGACCTCTCTCATTAGTTCTCTTTTCATACCTAGATTTTCTAGGATCTCCTTATTTGTTTTCATCTCTTTCCATGAGATACGCCCCATTCTTCTATATATCCACATTTCAAGAGCCTCAATTCTTTCTTCCAAATGCTTATTCATCGTCCATGTTTCTGCACCATACAGAAATGCAGAATATATATAACACTTTATGATTCTCAGTTTTAATTTATGAGACAACTGTTTGGATGTCAGTATATGTTTCATGTTGTTGAATGTAGCTTTGGCCATTCCTATTCTCTTCTTGATTTCTGTTTCACATCTGCCATCTTCTGTTATTATATGACCAAGATATACGTAGCTCTTGACTTGTTCCAGGATTTTCCCATTTACGCGTATCTTTAATGTGGGTTTATCGTCTGTTTTGCTAATTATCATAGTTTTAGTTTTCTCAATATTAATGTCGAGTCCATATTCATGACTTATACTGTTCACTTGCTTCACTAGTTCTTGTAACTCCTGTTCGCTTTCAGCTAACAACACGGTATCATCTGCATATCTAAGGTTGTTTATTGATCTTCCACTGATGTTCAGTCCTGGTATTTCCTGTATCTGTTTGAAAATTTTTTCGGTGTATAAATTAAATAGGCAGGGGGACAGCACACAACCTTGTCTGACACCTCTTTTTATGTCTATGTATGGTGAATAATTCCTTCCCGATCTTACTGTGGCAGTTTGCTCCCAATAAAGGTTACTGAGTATTCTTATATCTTTTCCATCAATACCTATGTCTTTGAGGCATTCAATTATTTTCTCACGATGGATTCTGTCAAAAGCCTTCTTATAGTCAATGAAGCACATATACATACTTTTTTGGACCTCTGTATATTTTTCTGCTAATCTTCTTAGGCAAAATATTGCCTCTCTTGTTCCACTGTTCCGTCTAAAACCAAACTGTTCTTCTTGGATTTCGCTGTCTACTTTACTTTTTATTCTTTCCTGTATGATTTTGAGCAGTATCTTAATTGCATGACTCATCAGGCTGATTGTTCTGAAGTCTGAACATTCTGTTGCATTTGGTTTTTTGGGCAATGTTATAAAAACTGATGTCTTCATGTCGTGTGGTAAATATCCTATATTGTATATATCATTGCATATTTCTGTGATTGTATCTATACCAAAGCTCTCCAGAGCTTCTATCATTTCAATGTTTATGTTATCCATGCCTGCTGATCTTCCTTTTTGTATCATATGAATCTGGTGATGGTTTTTTACCTCTGTTGTCCTCGAATAGTTCTTTTACGTATTCTGCCCATCTGTTTGATATGTCTTTCTCATCAAGTAATATTACACCATTTTTGTTCTTGATACAGCTTCCTCCTTGTGCAAACCGCGACCGATTTGATAATTTCTTTATTTCTTCATGCATATCTCTTGTCATGTGCTTCGCTTCCAAGTCTTCTATTTCCTTACATTTTGTTTCTATCCACCGTTCTTTTGCTTCTCTACACATAGTACGTATGTCATTGTCTATTGTTTTATATTCTGGAGTGTTTTTTGCTTTCTTTCTTTCTGCCATTTTATTCAAGATGTCATCTGTCATCCAAATTTGATTTTTCTTAGACTCCTTTTTAGGTAAATTTGCATTGTATGCTTGTTTTTAAGCATTCCCATTTTGCGGTTGCTTTTTCTTCTGGGTTTTCTCTTCTATACTGCTCCATGCTTTCTGTCAATAACTGTTGGTATTTATTTTTGACGTCGATTAAATATTTATGTTTTATATCTGGTTGTTTCAGCGCTGATATTTCTATCTGGAGTTCCTCCTGTCTTCTGTTTCCTGCTCTTTTCAGCTTTATATTTACTTTGATGACAACTGGATTGTGATCTGAATTTATGTCGGCGCCAGGATGTGTCTTTGCACTTGTGACACTGTTCTTAAATCTATGTTTTATCATGATATAGTCGATTTGATTACGTGTTACATCTCCTGGGCTTTTCCATGTGTATAATTTCCTTGGGTGAGGTTCAAAAAAGGTGTTACATATGACCAGCTGGTTTTCTTCACAGAACTGGATAAGTCTGTCTCCTCTATCATTTCTTGTCCCTAATCCATACTGTCCTACTATTTTCTTGTATTTTCCTTTTCCTACTTTTGCATTCATATCACCCATTACTATCAACACATCTGTAGATTTGACTGGTTTAAGTGTGTGTTGTAGCTCTTCATTGTATTCTTCTATTTCTTCCTCGCTGTAATCTTTAGTTGGTGCATAAGTTTGTAAGATTGA